>OZ057399.1:52625288-52687788 GCA_964056695.1 Melieria picta | reverse complement strand
GCGAGTGAGATAAGCATGAAAAATAATTTGTGATGAATTCTAACGTTCGCTGTTGCTTAAGGGGGTAGTCAGGTAGATTTTTTTCAAAAAATCGGAAATTTTTTTTTTCAGTTTTGGTCTATTTAAACCCTTAGAAATCACGTAGAAACCTTCCTTTACCTCGGATAGTATCCGAAAGCGATTGAAAATGAGATTAGCTGTAAGGGCAACAACAACAACAATAACAATTAACACGTTTTTCTTAAAACAGTATTTTTTGAGCTGGCTGACACGATTACGGCCGATCTACTGCACCGATTTGCGTAAACTTTTTTTTTTATATTTTCAGAAAAGGTTTGGCTATCGCGTGAACTACGATCATTATTGTCCATTTCTATGTAACAACGTTATGACACAATTATTAACAAAAAACAAGAAAAAAAGAGGAAAAAACTTTACAATTGCACTAAATGTTTATTTATTAATATTTTTTTACAGTTATAGTTCAAACGAGAGCCATTCATTTTTACTTCAAAATGAAATTTGTTTGGTATGTTTCAGATCATCCAAAATGGAGAAATCGTGTCAGCCAGATTTCAAAATGGCGTCTTCCGGTCGCCCATATCTCCCTCGGATATAAAGGAAAATTTATAAAAAAAATTTTGTTCAGTACTCAAAACTATGTACAATAATATATTAAAAAAATTTTTAATGTGGAATAAAAATTTGTATGAAAAAAAAATTACTTAAAAACATGGTCGATTCTACCTGACTACCCCCTTAAGAAAAAGTTGGAACCCAAAGCCATAAACCTCGATGTAGCTGAAAATATTAAAAAAAAAAAATGATTAACGGCATCAGATGTTTGATGAGGACCAAAATATTGATATTCTTAGATCTTTCTGAACCGTTTTTTCTCCTAAAAAGTTGTCTTCTTTAATATGTTATACGACTTTCAGAAAGGAAAGTAGAATTAAGAAAGTATGGATAATGATAATTTAAGGTTAGGTTAGGTTAATAAGTCGACCGTCCACTAGGATATGTTTTTCTACCCAAGAAATGTTTCTTTATGACGAAGGTGACGCTTTGGTCTCCAGGATCAAACCATTTCGATATTTTGTCAAAGCTGCTTGGATGCGGTAACTGTAACTTTAGTGTCTTTAGATGTATAAGAAGTCTTAAATGATCATAAATAGATGTCTGCAAGGATGGATGAGAAACATTAAACTCAGCGTACTTTCGTTATGATGAATATATGTCATGATGATTAGATGTATCCAGAGAATCTTTAAATTCAGCGGTTCAAGAAGTTATAAGTTATGATGAATTGATGTTTGGTTGGATGGATGTATGAAGTTTTTAGGAAACAAAAATCTTTTAACTCAGCAGTGTAAGAAATATCAAGTTATGATGAAGTTCTAAGCTACGATGAATTAATGTCAGGATGAATGGATGAACCGAGAATAACTTGAAACTCAGCGGTCTAAGAAGTTCTAAGTTAGTATAAATTACTGTTTGGTTTGATGGATGTACCGAGACAAACTTTTAAGCATACAAAAATCTTTTAACTCAACATTCTAAGAAGTTTTAAGGTCTGAAGAACAGATTTCTGGATGTATGGATGTCCCTAAAGAAATTTTAAACTCGGCGGTCTAAGAAATTCTTATGATGAAAAGATGTCCGGATGGTGGAATCCTAGAGAAACTTTAAACTCTGTGATCGAAAAAGTCCTTGGTTATGATGAATTGATGTTTTGTTGGATGGATGTACCTAGATAAACTTTTTAACAAACAAAAATCTTGTTACTCAGCAGTCTAAGAAGTCTCAAATTATGATGAAGTTAGCTGTCAGAATAGATAAATGTACTCAGAGAAACTTAAGGCTCAGCGGTCTAAGAAAATCTTTGATAGGATGAATTAATATTTGGTTGGATGGATGTACCCCAAGAAACTTAAAATCAGCGGACCAACAAGTTCTAAGTTATGATGAAGTTAGATTTCAGAATGAATGGATGCACCCAGAAAAACTTTAAGCCCAGTGGTCTAAGAAGTCCTATGGTGTGATGAATAGATATCAGGATGAATGGATGTGCCCAAAGAAACTTAAACTCAGTCAGATACACTTTTTAGAAGACAAAACTCAGCACTCCAAGAAGTCTTAAGTTATGATGAAGTTAGATGTCAGGATGGATAGCTGTACCCAAAGAAACTTAACTTAAGCGGTCCAAGAAGTTCTGAAGAAGTTATGATGAATAAATGTGAGGATGGATGGATGTACCCAAAGAAACATTAAACTCATTCTAACTAAGAACTTCTAAGTTAGAATGAATTAATGTTTGGTAGGATGGATGAGAAATTTTTAGTAGAGTCGAAACTCTTAACTTTGATGTCTGTGAAGCCTTATAAGGTTATCTGTATATCTCCACTGAGATTTTTTAACTGAGAAGAATCTTTGAACTCTTTGATGCTTAGATTTCTGGATGAAAGGATGTACCCAAACAATTTTTTTATAAGATAAAACAATTTTAACTCAGTGAAATTTTGAAGGTAGTCAGAGAAGCGTGCTGTGAATTGATTTATGGAAGAAAGTATCTAGATTTTGGAAAATTTTCAGTTGTGCCTTTTTTTGTATTTAGTGTACAATATGTTGTTGTTGTTGGTCGAATCCATTAATGTTGTGTGTTTGATTTTGTATAAAAATGGCTGTAGAAAGCTTTCTAATAAAAAATAAGAACAATAATGATCTTTTTGGGCGTTTAAAGTGGTATTGGGTTAAACAATTTTTTAACGAACCACTCCTCTCTCCCAAAATGAAATCTTGCGTGCGCCACTGTAATCATTACACTGCACAACAGCATGTCTGTTGCATGGAGTTTTTTACATAAATCTGAATCGTTTTTCCACGCTGTTTTCAAAACCATACTCAGTTTTTATGTAACAGCTCTAGTTTTCGCCAAAAATGGGCGTGTCACTTTTTCGAATTTTCTTCGGCTTTTTTCTCGTTTTCGACTTTAATTTCTGAACCAATAATCCTATCAACTTGTTTTTTAAATTGTTGCACTAACAACATCTCACGCCATCTTTTCTGACATTAATCAATTTTATGCGTTCTAAATTGGCGTTGTAATAAGGTTTCAAAATAGGAAAATATTGAATTTCAAGGCCTTTTTTCTAATGGCGAAAATTGTACAGATGTTTCATAAATCAAGTTACGAAGTATATGAATATCTTAAGAAAAAACATCAAGCAATACAACACAGCCAAATTATTTGGCGGAATACACATTCGCATCGAAATAAAAGCAAAAATATACCATAGCCATTTTCATCACTTTTCATACTTTTTCCTTAAAAAAATTAGGGGCCTCAAAATATGTTTTTTTATATGTTCCATTTATAGTCTGAAATACAAGCAAAAAACAAAAAAATTTTGAATTGCTCGGAACAAAAAAAAATTAAAAATGTTGCATATTTTAAGGCTCCTATTTTTTTAAGGAAAAAGTATGAAAAGTGATGAAAATGGCTATACTACATTTTTGCTATTATTTCGATGCGAATGTGTATTCCGCCAAATAATTTGGCTGTGTTGTATTGCTTGATATGTCGGCTTTCATTATACAACTAACTCGTTAATTGATTTACGAAATGTTGTGTATGTTTTTGACCATCAAAGAAAACGCCTTAAAATTCCATTTTTTTCCGACTTTGAGCTCTAAATACTGCGGCATTTTAAAGCTTATAAAAATAAGTTGCATCGGAAAAGAAGCAGTGCGGTGTTGTTAATGCGATAAGGTGAAAATCATGTCAATCGTTTTTTTGGTTTAGGAATTACAATCAAAAATATGGAAAAAGTAGAGGAAAACTGAAAAAATTACACGGTACCTATATCTCACAAACTAGAGCTGCTAGAAAAAATCTGAGGGTAGATTCGAAATCAGCGCATCCAAATTAGTAAGAAACAGTAGAAAAACTCCATGCAACAGAAAAAAAGTGTTTTTTGTTGTGCTGTGTTATTGGTTTTAACTAAATTGGAATTTAAACCGACGATTCTTTGACTTTGATTCAATGCAATAATCATTGAGATAAGGTTGTCAACAGTTCAATAAAGGACCTCAATTCAGCTCACTTTAAAAGTGTTTGCTTGCTTGCCGAAGCTTCTCAACCAAAAACACAATAGCCACCACTGTAGTCAACGTTCAGGTTCACATTGGTAGCGCATTTTTGTTGCCTATAATAATTTCTGATTTTTCAATTTCCTTTTAGCTTCAATTCTGTGGCAATTTTGTGGCAATTTTCTGCATTTTCCAGCCAAACTCACCAACAATTGACCACTCAGCCAATGGGCCAGTCTGCCAAAACAAAAAATCCAAAACAACAGCACAACGAACAAACAAACCCAAACATACACACACACACACACATAACTATTTGAATTGTTGTAGTTGCTCGCATGTGGAAAACATACGCGCACAAGTCACAAGTGGAAAGTGTAACAACAAACCGGCCGGCATGTTATGGTAGGTTCGTGTGCGCTGGCTGCTTGTCGACGCTCAGCTGCTGCTTGAGTGCCTTACATGAAGAGGGGGAAGTGCGACGAGACAACACCGTGCGAACAGAAGTAAAAGCCCCGAAAGTGGCATGGAAATGACATGTGAAACGTCAACAGTTCGTGTGTTCGGGCAGCCGAAAAGTGGAGCACACAGCGGCCGGGGAAATCGGTCGCTCTGAGAGAATGCCAGCTGTGGATATTGGAAATTATGGCAACTTCTGGGGGAGCAGTGGCGCACCAGTGAGCGTATTTGACTAGAGGGCCGCGAGTGCGGAACGCATGGCAATGAAATGTGAGCGCGTTGCGGTTTAAGAGTGCTCGAGTAGGATTTAAGAGAAAACTACGAGTGTTAGTGGAGCGGAAGAAGGACAGTTTTGTTTTGCGTGGCGTAGCAAATGTGTATTTCCTCGATTGCGTGTGGAATGTTTATGGCACGGGTAACGGTTGTTGTTAAGGTCATGAACCTAAACCGTATGAAATTGAAAAGATTTGTGATAGTTTTTCGGGCATGTTGGAATGCTTGAGTTGAGGAAACAAATAAAAGGTAAACAAATAAGTGGGAAGAAGAGATGAGAGTGAAGGGCGGGAAATGAATTAAGAGGTTGGAAGATAGGATAGGATGAGGATAGAAGGATGTTGATAGAATGTAAGGGTAGAATGAAAGGTTAAGTGGAATCATAAAGCTAAATGACAAATGATAAGGATATGATAAGAAAGTATGGGGTAGGGATAATGATGGGGAAGGGGATAGAGGTGATTACTGTAGATGGAGGACCTAAAATATGGGATGGGGATGGGATAGAGATGAGGTAGGACTGGAATAGGCATGGGATAAAAATGGGATAGGGCTACAAATATAACTGAAATATTGATGGAGTGGAGATGAGATAGAGATCTGATAATGATGGGATAGAGATGGGATGGAAACAGAATAGATATGGGATATGGATGCAAATAATGGTAGGATCGGAATTAGGTTGAAGTGGAATATGGATGGGATAAGGAAGAGATAAGAATGACGTATGTTAGGCATGGAGATAGTGATAGGATAGGAATGTGATAAGAATGAGATGGGATAAGGATGGGATAGGATTGAGATAACATAGGTAAGGGATATGCATGGGATAGAGATGGGATGGAAATAGAATAGAGATGAGATGAGGATGCAAATAATGATGGGATAGGAATTGGGTTGAAGTGTAAGAGGGATGGGATAAAGAAGAGATAAGAATGAGATAGGCATGGAGATAGTGATGGGATAGGAATATGATAAGGATCGGATAGGGATGGAAGGATACGGGCTAAGGATTGGACAGGGATGGGATAAGGATGATGTAGGAATGAGATAGGGATAATATAGGGATAAAACTAAGGATAGAGATAATGTTGGGATAGGAATGTGAGAAAGATCGCATAGGTATGGAAAAGATACGGGATAAGGATTGGATAGGCATGAAAATAGGAAGATATATAAATGAAAATAAGGATACGATAGGGGTGGGATTAGGATGGATTAGAGATGGAGAAGGGAATCAGATAGATTTGATACGATTGGGATGGGAGTGGTAGATGAATGGAGTAAAGACTGGGGTAGGAAAGGGCTGGGACGGATAAATGGACAGACAAGTTATGAGTATAATAACGATGGGATAGGAATGGGGTTGGGATGGGGTAGGGTTGGAAATATGGATGAGATAAGGATGGGGTAGCGTTGTGATACTTGCTAACTTAACTGGCCATAACTGGCCGCAAAAGCTTTGCGCGCGCCCTCTACAGTTGGTCACACCAAGCGAAATCACGGCGTCCTCAAATTGGTCCTTCCACCGGAGACACGTCCTCCCTCCCTAGCGATGGGATAGGGATGCAATAAAGATGGGATAGGAGTATCCCACTCCAAATAAGATAGGGATAAAGATAGTGATGGGATAGGAATGGGATAAAGATCGGATGGAGATGGGGAAGAGACGAGATAAGTATTGGATAGGAATGGGATAAGGATGATATAGGAATGGGATAGGAATGGGATAAGGATGGGATAGGGATGAAAATAAGGATGGGATAGGGGTGGGATAAGGATGGGATAGAGAGGGGGAAAAAATTGAGATGGAAATATGATAAGGATGAGATAGGGGTGTTATAGGAATGGAGTAGGGACTGGGGTAGGAAAGGGCTAAGATGTATGAATGGATAGAGAAGTTATGGGTATAAAGATGAGATAGGGATGGGAAGAGTTAGGATGGGGATAGGGATATTGACGTTATATGGAGGGAATAGATATGAGACAGATATGGCTGGACAATTCCTTCTGCATTCCATCTCAGTGTACTTAGGATTTGGATAGAGAAGAATAGGATAGAAAAAAGTATCATAAAAATCAAGGTAACAATTGGGAAGAGTGCGGCATTGGGATAGAATGGGAATGTGTGGTTATGTGCTTGAGATACAAACATCCATTGATGTGCGAATTACTGTTCCAAAGTTACGTGGAAAATTTGAGTCACAAAAAATTTGTAACGCCCCTTGTACAATGGCCATAAAATTTTAACAGTAGAATGGTACATCTGTGGAACAACGGTATACAAAATTTCAATGCTATTCGACTTATAATTCCGAAGATATTTCATATTAAAAATTTTAATTGTTTGGGCGGTGCCATGTCCCTTCGTCCAATTACCATCCCGTTCTCTCTATTGAAGGGCACGTGTAAGTCTGTGCCAAATGTCATTGATATGTGACCTGTAGTTTCAAAGTTATTCAAACAATTGGGTCGCTTGAAATATGCCACGCCCCTTGATCAACGTTTATGAAATTTTACTAGCGAAACGACACAGCAAAACGGTGATCTTGTACCAAATTTCAATGCTGTCCAAGTATAATTCCGAAAAAATTTCATATTAAAAATTTAGATTGTGTGGGAGGTGCCACGCCCACCTGCCGTGTCGTGTTTGCACTATGTGCTTTACCGAGATTCAGTCAAGGCCAACATTCTGTGAAAGATTTAGTTCAATCGGCTGTCTGGTTTTTAAGTTTTAGTGTCGTGTGACAAATAAAAAAACAAACAGACAGACATTAATTTGTATATATATATATATATATATATATATATGTAAATGTATATATATAGATATTATATTATCAATATATAGTACTATATAGTAGATTATAGCAAAAAAATGTGATGGCTAACAAGAAAGTTTACCCAAACTGCCCAAAAAATAAAACACATAAACGTAGTTGTTTTTAGTTTTCAAAAAGTTTACAACTTTCTCTTAAATTCAAAACTTTGTGTTGCTCGCAAAGCTTTGGAAAGCTGCTCCTAGTTTAGCGACTGTCCTGACCTTTCGCTCGCCACAGTCCTGACCAACGTTAGTCTCTGCGAAAGTCTGAGCGCCGTGTTTCGCTGCCAAAAAATGTGCATTTGCTATAAAATTTACACATACAAAACGGCACAACAAAAACGCAAATAGGCCAAAATTGCGTTGGCATGAAAATGCAATCGAACGCTTTGCACGGCGCGGAAAATGTGCAGCTGATTTGTTTTTGTTGATGCGAATGTGTTGCACACTTGTTTCAATGCCACAAATTGCTTGCACATTGCTTGAAACATGTGTGTGTGTGTGTGTGTGTTAGTGCATTGCTGAGCTGCCAATCAGTCGGTTGGGTTTTTGAAATCTAAATAGTTGTTTGAATTATTGCTGCTGTTTCGAATTTCCACTCTCGCACATGCATGCAAATTCTAGCGCCAGTTTACTTCCGTTCCGTTTTTCGCAGCGTTCCGTTTCATAGTTCCGCGTACGAAGCGAACGCACTCATCCGGCGGAGACGAGATGCGCGCGCGAGAAAAATCTCAGCAACGTCGAAGCCGAAGTGCGGTCCCCGAGCGCGCACCTATCACATGCAACGACCCGACCGAACGGTTCCGGCGCTACGGAACGGCCGCATGAAACGTGCGCTTTGCGTTTTGCAGGCGTTTTGCGAAAATTTTCGCAAAGCTTCGCACACGCTGTGCAGTTTTGTTTGGCTTTCGGCACACGGGAACATTTTACAGTTTCAGCAAATGCTGCAGTTTCAGTTTTCAGTTGCGAACAAACGATTCGAGCAGTCAGGTGTGCATAGCGCGAGTGCTTACGGCGGCGTGTTGCGGTCTCGCAAAAGAATCAAACCAAAAAAATATAGAAAAATTCTAATGAATCCGAGTTGGAAAATCGAAAGCCCAAGCAAAAAGTTGCCAATGCATTAATCGGCCAACGTGCAAAGTGCGAAAAAAATTGCAAAATTGTTGGAAATTGTTTGGCGTATGCCAACGCCAACGCCAACAACAACAACGAGCAAATAGAAACGCACGTACGCGGTGTGGCGAGTTGCGGCTAAAATCGGCGCTAAGCATGATCCAGTTGCAGCTGAATGTCGGCCAGTGTACGAAAAGTATAAATCGAAAAATGAAATGAAATGAAATAAAATAAGAAAAGTTGCGTGTGTGAGCGAAACGGCCAGTCGTAAATTTTGTGTTGCATTTGCCAGTGCGGCGCGACGTGACGTAGTGACGAAAATGCAGCGAGTTTGCTTTGGTGTTTTGTTTGAAATATTTGCACAGTTGCAGCTTGTTGGGGTTTTCGTGTGTTGTTTGAATTTTCTCGGCCTGCTGAGACGCTGCGACTTGACGTCAATGGGCGATGTGGCAGTAGTTGTGGGTTGGGGAGCATGAAATTGTTGGTAGTTTTTTTTCTTGCATTCCAAGGCAGAATGTTTATGCGGGTAGCAAAATTTGATTGAATTCAAATGAATCTTAAAGCAGATC
Source organism: Melieria picta (assembly GCA_964056695.1). Classification (NCBI taxonomy): domain Eukaryota; kingdom Metazoa; phylum Arthropoda; class Insecta; order Diptera; family Ulidiidae; genus Melieria; species Melieria picta. Next base: position 52,678,464 of record OZ057399.1, on the reverse strand, counting down.
GCATAGATGCTGACTGCTGTTGAATAAGTTGAACTGTTGTAAGGTCAATGAACAAAATGTTGTCTGAGCTCAGGAAAAACATTCCTTACAGTTTATAATTGGCAGTTGGGATTTGTTTAGTGAATTGAAATATTCATAAAAATTTTATTTTACAGCTAAAAGTAGATTCAAGTTAAAGACTTTAAAAGTAGACTAGAATATAAGGAAGAATGTTTTTATGAAATTTGATTATAAAGTCTGACAGTAGGAAGAGAGAGAAATCTTCAAGTAGATTTGCCTCAATTGTTAGGCTTTTAAGTAGGTGAGGCTTTGAATCAGTTATTGAGCCTAAAAGTAGGCTGCAATTTATTGGGATTCAGAAACTTTAAAGTAAATTAAGTTTTGACTCGATTTTTGGGCCTAAAATATGTTTAGATTTTTTCTAAGTTGTCGAGTTTACAGGTAGTTTAGGCTTTGAATCAGTTGCCAGCCTAAAAGTAGACTACGCTTTAGCGAAGTAGAGAAGTCTAAAGGAAATTTAAGTGCATTGCCTCAATTGCTGGGCCTAAAAATAAACTACGCCTTAGCTGGATTTAGAAATCTGAAAGTAGATTTCGTTTCGACTCGATTTTTGGGCCTAAAACATGTTTAGATTTTTTCTAAGTTGTCGAGTTTACAGGTAGTTAGGCTTCGAATCAGTTATCGGCCTAAAAGTAGACTACACTTTATCGATATAAAGAAGTTTAAAAGTAATTTAAGTGCGTTGGCTCAATTGTTGGGCCGAAAAGTAGACTAAGCTTTAGCTCGTTTGAGAAACCTGAAAGTAGATTTAGTTTTGACTCGACGAGATTTCACCTCAGTTGTCGAGTTTAAAGGTAGTTTAGACTTTGAATTAGTTATCGGGCCTAAAAGTAGACTATGCTTTAGGAATAGAGATATTTAAAAGTAAATTAGGCTCTTTGACTAAATTGTTGGGCCTAAAAGTAGACTACACTTTATCGATATAAAGAAGTTTAAAAGTAATTTAAGTTTATTGGCTCAATTGTTGGGCCTAAAAGTAGACTATGCTTTAGGGATAGAGATATTTGCCTAAATTGTTGGGACTAAAAGTAGACTACGCTAAGGATATGGATAATTCTAAAAGCAAACTAGGCATTTTGCCTCAATTGTTGTGTTTCAAAATAAACTACGTTTCAAATGGTTTGAGAAATCTAATAATGAATTAAATTTTGACGCAACTGTCGACCCTGAAAAGTAGTTTAGGCTTTGAATCAGCTATTGGCCTAAAAGTAGACTACACTTTACCAGTATAGAGAAGTATGAAAGTAAAACTGGCGCTTTGCTTCAATTGTGGGGCCTCAAAGTAGACTGCACATTAGCTCTTTTGAGAAACCCGAAAGTAGATTTGATTTGAAACAGCATTGGGTTTTAATTTCGACTTTGAATTAGTTATCGAACCTAAAAGTAGACTACGCTTTAGTGATAAGAGAAGCCTTAAAGTAAATTTGTCGCCTTGCCTCAATTGTTGGGCCAAAAAGTAGACTACTCTTTAGAAGTATAGAAAGGTCTAACAGCAAACTAGGCCTTTTGCCTCAATTGTTGGACCTAAAAATAAACTACGCTTCAGCTGGTTTGAGAAACCTAATAATGAATTAAATTTGACACAACTGTCGGTCTTTAAAGAAAGTTTATGCCTTGAATCAGTTATCGGGCCTAAAAGTAGAATACGTTTTAGTGGTATAGAGAAGTCTAAAAGCACACTAAGCGTTTTGCCTCAACTACTGGGCCTAAAAAATTATGTTTCAGCAGGTTGGACCTAAAAGTAGACTACGTTTCAGCTGGTTTGAGAAACCTTAATGTGAATTAAGTTTTGACACAATTGTCGGTCCTTAAAGAAGATTAGGTTTTGCCGCAATTGACAGTCCTAGAAGTAGGTGAGGCTTTAGCTGCATAGAGAAATCTAAAAGAAGACTAGGCTTTACCTCAATCATTGCGCCTAAAAGTTGATATGGTTTGGTTTAATTTAGAAATCAAAAATGTAATAGCCTCGATCTGTACTGAGAGACCAACTTGTTTTCTAAGCTCCGTCATTGTGGCTCCTCAAAGCAAACCACGCTCTGGCAGCATTAAACCTAAACCTTTAGTTAATCTTTCCAGTTGAGCTTAAAACAAGGTTCTTGCTTTAAAATAATAAAACTGACGTTAAAAAATGTTGCTCGTAGTAAATTGCAAAAAGTAGACTTATCTTTGGCCTTATTGTGAGACCTAAAAGCAGATTAAGTTCGGGTTCTATATTGACCAAACGCAATTTATTTAACTAATTTTCATTCAAGTTTTGAAGGCCTGAATTCAGAAAACAAAATCCTCCTAAAAGTATTCTAAATTTTCGCTATATAAAAGTAGAGCGATTAATAGAGCGAAAGACAATTGAATTAATTATATTTACTTCATTTTAAAAATCAGAATTCTGGAAGCATTTCAGCCTAAAAGTAAATAGTAAACAGATCGAATAACCCAAAGTTTTGGTTGAAATAAATTTATAGTCTACTATACAAAATTGTTTCTATTTCGTTATTGCTTAAACTTTAATACGAAGAGTTGTGGCTATAACAAAACATTTAGTACCAACAAAATGCACTGAAAAGCTTACAATTAATATAAACAGGTAGCCTAAAAGCTGGCTTCAGATGTTGGTTAATAGTAACCAGATAGTGTAAAAGTCAGATGAACTATTTAATTCAACATATTCGAGGTGTTTAGGTAATTTGTTAATAGAAAACTTTCAACTTTCGTGTTTTTGTTGTTCAAACTTCAATGCCAAGTGTAGTGGATATAAAAAATATTCAATTCCAGCAATAAATTTTGAGATATCCTTAGAAAGTGACACACAGAATACACAATCTGTGTCTTTCGATTATACAATAAATACTATTAATATTAGTCTACGTTTTGAGATCACAAATTTTTAATAAAAGTGCAATAAAAGTTTGCTTAAATATTTGTTTTTTTTCGCTTTCTTAGTGCAGGAGGTGGAAAACCTTTATAGAAACTGGTTGAACCGAAATATTTGTTTTAGTTATTTATTGAAATTGGAAGCTTGAAGCTAATTTTGTATTTTTTATTTTATTTTTATTATTAATTTCATTAAAGCTGTAAGCTTTAAAACCAATTCTGTATTCTTTATTGCTTACTTATTTATTTGTATTAATTTTTATTTATTAATTTTTTTTTGCTATTTTCATGTATTTTTATTTATTTGTATCAATTTTTGTTTATTCATTTTTTTTTGTTATTTTCATGTATTTTTATTCATTAATTTTTTTATATTATTTGTATGTATATTTATTTATTCATTTCTTGTTTTATTTTTATTTATTACATTTTTTTGTGTGAAAAAGAAATCTTGTCTTTTTGAACTTATCAACTGAATAGAAAAATTTGTAAAGGAAAAAAATCTGTAAATGCTGCTACAAAAATAAAATTTGTAGCCTGGCTTACTCTGAAATTTTCATTGCGAATTTCTGCTCAACCTTATTAATGTTTCTTGATAGAAATCCATGAATATATATGCGATTTGTATTTAACTGAATACATTTAAGGAAGCTTATATATTTGTGTAATCACCCAATTTATCCTCTCCTGATTAAATATGAGCTGTCGTGGTTCTATCTACGTAAACGTCTTTTTCAATGACAATTAAATTTCAAGCAATTTCAAATATTTTAATGTCATTTTGTTAGCAGCCATAAATACTTTGGGGCCATAAATTTACATTTAACCAATTAAAAGCAATGATCATTAAAACCAATTAAATTAAAGGAGTCGTTAAAAAAATTTTGTGTGTTAGAAATGAGCCAATCAAATATTTAAGAGTGACATAACAATTCATTAAAATTAATTAAATAATAATAAACAATTTTATTTAATAAATTTTATTAGCTGTGTAAAAGTGTAAAGACGGATCAAGAAGTAAAAATACATATTCTAAGGTATTGAAAAATATTAAAAATTATATTAAATATAAAAAATATTAATTAATTCAAAATAAAGACAAATGTTAAAGTGCGTCTAAAATATTATGAACATTTTGAAAATATTAGAAACATTATTTAAAATCAATTTACTAGGTTTTCAAGTTTACATTCAAATATTATGAAAATATTTCAAATATTAGAAAAGTTATATAAAATCAATTTACTAGGTTTTCAAGTTATATTTAACGTATGTCAGTTGGTTAAGGTAATGAAGGAAAACCTGACTGAATTCGTCAACGAAAATTAGTGTTTTTGCTCAATTTTGACACCATGAAAACTTGGTTAACCCTTGGATGGTTAGTTAGTGAATTTTAGCTATGTTAGGCTTAGTTGCAACATAAAAATATTGCCAAAATTTCTCAACATTTACTAATACTTAAAGTTCTAAACAAGAGCTTTGCGAACACAGTTATTTTGATATTTTGGTTGAATTTTATTTTTTTGACAAAAATAGGAATACTGAGTGGTTTTTATAAGTGGCAATGACGAAAACAATAGGACTTTTTTCTAAATGTTAAAAAAATATTTAAAAAAATAATGTGTTATCTATGAGTGCGGTGCTACGTGAAAAAGGTGCATAAAAATTATGAAATTAGAGAGAAAAGCCGCTGCAAATGTTGTTGGTGAAAATTAAAGGTGAGTGTTGACTAATGATTCCATACTCTTTCAAGTAGTATCACTAAATTTATGTATCTGTATTCAAAACTTGTAGTTTTAATATGAAAAATTCGATTAATTTAGCCGCAATGTATGCAATAAAATTTTCTTAAAATTGTTTATATGATTATTGGGCATATGAAATTTCCGAGTTTATTTGTGGCATATTTTTGGGATGAAATTTAATCACAAAATTTGTTCCTTTGAAGGTGAAATAATTTCACCCAAAATAATAATAACATGGATTCCAGACAAACACTTCAAATGGGATCTAACAAAGGATCTGTACTTTTTTTGGTTAAGCAGAGAATTCCAAAATGTTACGACGAATAGAAGCCAGAAATATAAATTTAGAGAGAGAAGTATAATTTTTTACTTAAAGCGATATCCATTGAGTGTCATTCCTTGCGTGAACTTTTCTTAAACTAGCAAATTTCTTGGCATTACAAAAAATACGTTTCTTTAAAGTAACAGATTTTCCGTCATTTAAAAAATATTGTTTTTAAAATCTCTCAATTCTGTAAAACTTTTCAATTTTGATAATCCACCTTTTGACTTGATTATTTATTTCTTCTTTTAAACATTTCCAAACCTTCAAAAACTTAAGTTTTCATTTTCATGGCAGCAAAATGGTTTTCTATATCACAACACCTGCATTAAATTTACAACAAACTTTTCACATTTAGCTTTGCAACGATCTAAGCACAAACTGTGCCATATGACATTTTCAATTTTAATTCAAATAAAATTTTTTTCATTTTTGTGTTGAATGTTGTGTGCCAACTCATAAATTTCTACAACTTTTTCGTACATTTTTCATCACTTTTATGGAATTGTAACTGCAAAAATAAAGAGAGAGAGAAAAAAAGAAGAAGATATTTTTAAGCTTACGAACGTAAACAAAGGCAGCAGGTTGACAAACATTTCCAATATAGCCGAAATGATTTGGCTCGTTGCAATTTTTCAATTTATCACCAAATGGCGAAACGGCTGGTATCGATTTACAGCTCAAAAATGTCTGCAGCAATAAAAACTTCGAAATTGGCTTTGTTTCGTTTTGCGTTGCTTTTGGGCTGTAAATTTTCTTTTGAAGTGTGTGTATTATTTTTGTGTTTTTTTTTACGAGAGTGCACTAAAAAAAATTTAATAACATATTAAAAAAATTAGAAAAGTAAAATCTAAAGTTGAGCAGTTTTCAATTGAATGCTCAAAGTGAGAAGAATCAGAAGTTTGTATGGAAATGTGAAAGTTTTAGTCCAAATAACTACAAGAAAAGCGAACAGGTGACATAATCAGATTTTCTTTATATGATAGTCATGAAAGTTGGGACTATTGTAAAATAAGAGAAGATTATAAGCTATGTTCTTTGCCACTGTACGGTTCTCTCTAGATGAAGATTTGTAGTTCTAGGCTCATCATTTTTCAACAACTTGGATGACCTCATACAAGCCAATATAAGATATCTCTTAGGTTCCTTTTGCGAATAAAACTGGTCAAACTTCTTTGGCTTTCGAATGACTTGCAGTGTAGATACATCACTCTACTTCTTGTGATACTCTCCATTTGTGACCTAAGTTCTCTTTCGGTAAGGTCTCGTGCCTTAACAGCTACTTCAACTTAACATAACCTAATTCGTATTTTTTTCGTATGGGCTAAGTTGACATTGAAGCCCCTGACCCTCTCGTTATCTCAGACACTTTTCATTGAGCCACGGCAACAACCGTCTCCTTTTATTTTCATGTGGGCTGAGTCAACTTTGAAGCCACTGAACTCCTGAGTTGTCATCCCAGGCACTTTCTTTTGAGTTGTGAGTAACGAGCGTATGGACTAAATCGAAAATGAAACCACTAACCCTCTGACTCGTTATCTAAGACACTTTCCACTGAGCCATGGCAACAATGGCAATGAGAAACGATTTTTATATTAAAGATTTATGATGATAGGATGATATCTTATCTTATGATGATATCTTATCTAAAGAGCCGTCTTATCTAAAGCTGTTTTATATAAACCAAATAGTTTTGTGCTAATTAAAGAGAGTAAATGAAATGCTTTTCATGGACATTCACTTCATGTTCTGTGGTCTAACTTTGCCTACTAAAAGCCCAGCAACCGAAACAACAATTTTTATATTTATTCTTATCTTAGTCAACATACGAACCCGAGGTCCTCTGACTCTAGCTGCCGATTTGGTTGTAAAATTTCTAAATAATCGATATGATATTTTTATGTTTTATATTAGCTACTTGAAAGCAAATTTCATTTTCTCAGATCACTCAGAAAATATTGAGAGCATAAAGCATTCCCTTTTATCAATCACAGATGGCAATGAAGGGATTTTTGAGGCAGCTAGAAAGCATTGAAAGCGAGGGAAACAAAAACTGAACCAATTTGTTAGTGAGGGAGCAAAGGAAAAGTGCGAGAAAGCACGCTACTATCTAAAGCGTTTGTGTGCGCTGCTCACACATGCCCTGCGTGTGGGTGTGTGTGACTCTGAGCCAGGGATGTATGCGTGTGTGTGTGTGTGTGTGTTTGTGCCCGTTGGCACACCTGTTCTTATTGATTGTCATTTATGCCATTTTCGCAAGCAACAGCGGCAACCGAAGCAGCAATAGACAAGACAGAAGTAGGGCACACGGTTCGGTAGAACGCTTCAGCATTGAAGTGTGAATTGAAGCGGCACTTAAGCGCCGCTACACGGGCTGTTGCTGCCACTTGTGCACTTTCAGTCAGTCAGTCTCAGCAGCTCCCGTTGCCTTTTGCAGGCATCTGTGTTTTTTTTTGTGTTACAATTGTTATGCGCTATAGTAGTTGTTTTTGTTGTTGGTAAGGTGGATTTGTTGCTTTGAGTGCATTGTGTTTGTTGTTGAAATTTTATTTATTTTTTGCTTTCTTGCTGTTATCGTGGAGAGTGTTGAAAAGTGAATAAGTGGAATTGTTGCCGGTGTGATATGCCGCACTTCGAGCTAAACCACTTTGCTTCGAACCATCGAACGAAAGGTGGGACACACTTGACTGTAAGTGGGTAGCGTTGTTGCTGTTGCTTGGGTTGTTTTACTTTTGTTTTTGTATAATGAAAAATGATGCAATAAAATGAAACGACATTTTGTGAAATATCTTTTTCGGGTATGACAGAATTTAATAATATTGCCAAAAAGTATGCTATGAAATATAGTGCAAGTGTTGCAGTTAATGATAACTACTTGAATTTTTTGCAGATTGAAAGGTAATGATTTGTATTAGTTGATGACGATTTGTGTTGCTTTATGTGGAAAGTTTAAGTCAGAGTGTGGAGCGTTCAATGGATTTTGCATTAAAAACCAGACAGAGACAAAGATTCTATTGGGTGCTGTGGTTATAATAAGAGTCAATGGAGCCATAGATATATACAAACACCTTTATTACTTTATAAATCATACATAAAAAACAACTCATGACACTTTTGCTGCAAAAGAGCAGCTTGTCAAGGGCAGTCTTAAGGGCAATAACGACTGAAGCTTTTATAGAAGATGATTCCACTACATTATTTAACTATGTTTGTACTAGTAGAACTTTCACGAATGACTCACTGCGCTAATTGATGACAAAGCTATTCCAAAAATGAGGAAAACAGATTTCTCCTTTTAAACTCTGTTTTCATAGCTTAGAATTCGTTCAGACCCAACGATACGTCTCACAGTACAAGGATTAGGGAACCAACCGTTTTGTGACTGTTAGGTTAGATTAGGTAGGGCGGGGTGTGTGCGTCACGGACCGCACTTCCGCCCGAGGGCCAAAACTCTGAACTCTGGGCTCTGGAGCCAATCACCGGTCTTAATCCAGGCAAAATCATTTAAACCAAATCATTTAAATCATTTAATAAAGGAGGGCAGATCCGAGAGTTCAAGGAATGCGCTAGGCAGGTCCATCAGGAATCTTGATCCCAGAGTATGAAGTCAAAGTTCCTGCAGAGCCGGATAGTGACACAAGAACTGTTGTATCGTTTCTACTTCTTTATCTTCGCAACTTCTATAGATACACGGACGAAACGGTGCCATTTGATAAGCACAGATTCAAGGGCACAGTGTCCAGTGATAACTTTAACGATGGAGTCCAGGCTAATGGAGGTTTGAGTCCGGCATAGTAGAAATATTCAAGGAAAGGGAGGGTAGTCGGATAGTGACACAAAAACTGTTGAATCGTTTCTACTTCTTCATCTCCGCACGTAATTTGATAAGCAGAGATTCAATGGCACAGTCTCCAGTGATGACTCTAACGATGGAGTTTAGGCTAATGGAGGTTCGAGTCCGAGATAGTAGAAATCTTCAAGGAAAGGGAGGGTAGTCGGATAGTGACACAAGAACTGTTGAATCGTTTCTACTTCTTCATCTCCGCACGTCATTTGATAAGCAGAGATTCAATGGCACAGTGTCCAGTGATGACTCTAACGATGGAGTCCAGGCTAATGGAGGTTTGAGTCCGAGATAGTAGAAATCTTCAAGGAAAGGGAGGGGCATGATAGGTCATGAGAAATCAATATCTTTTTATCTCAACCTATCCATTTACATATACACGGCACCCTTTCTTACCATCTCGTCTTCTGCTTGATTCCCTGCTACTTCCGAGTGGTCCAGAATCCAGCAGATTGTGAGATGGTGGTGTCCAATATTTATTTTCACTCTTGCCAGTGCAGCACTAACAGAGGAATGGCTCGAAAATAGGTCAAAATTCAATTGAGAATGTAGCCCTCTACTCGTACTTCTTGAGGCTAAAATTTTTGTGTGGATTTCTTATTAAAAGAAAACTCTTTAGAATGTAACTAAGCTGGATTTCCATTTTTTAAGTCTAATTAAAAATTGTTTTAATGTAGGTCTTTTGTTCATCTGAAGTATAGCACAGAGTTATCTACTTCGGTGATGGGCAAGGTGACACCTTTTCTTGCCATCTTGCTCCCTGCTACTCTCGATTGACCTGGAACCCAGCAGGGGTCACTGTTGCCAGCATAAAAGTAACACAAAAATCGCCCGAAAATTGTTAGAAAAATCAATTGAGAACGTAGCTCAGTATTTGTACATCGTGAGGCTAAAGTTTATTTAGTGTGTATTTGTTATTAACACTAGAATGCCCGTCAATCTGACATACCTAAAATGCCCATATGTAGTCATTTTGACTACATTATTGTTTACTGATTTTTTTTAAATTTTATTGGTTTTTAAGTTGCAAATATGAATAAATGTACGCGAGATTAAACTGAAATAAGCGTTTAGTTTTTATTTTTTTACGGTTTACAAAGTAAATTCATTTAAATAAAATAGCGTACTTTACACATAAATGGGATAAAATGGAATTAAATTTGGAATTTGGAATTTTTGAGTGAATTTTATGAGTACATTTTGAATTGAAAAACTTGGGAATTGTCACAGCCTACTATGATATTATTTTTTTTAAATGTTTGTAATTTGAAATTTTCATATTTCGCAATTGAAGATGCATATTTGTCTATTTATCAGTAAGATTTGCTGAAAATTTTATATAAGTAGGTAGTGATTCGACTCCATACAACCGCGGGACAAAATTAGAAGGAGTGGTCTGTTCTTCATAAAATTTGGTATACTAGTTAATCATGGTCTGCTGAATTGAAATCTCCATTTTGTTTTTCTTAAACTTTTGTAGTTTGGCAATGCCTGAGACTTAAATTTGCGATTTTCGTAATTTTTGGTGAGCTATGGCAACGAGTGTGTTGGCTAGATTTTTCCGAATTTAGAGTAACAGAAATTGTCTTAGGACCCTTTAGTTTTGCAATAAAAACGATAATAATAGACGTATGTTTTGCTTTTTCGCAGTTTTATCAATTTTTCATGCTGATTGCATACTTTTAGGGATGAAAACAATAAATTTTGTCGATAAATAGGTGTTTAGACCACTTTTCAAATTGAATTATTTTCTGAGATCGGAAGATATCGGAGGATGTAATTACATCATCCGACAAAGAAGGAATGCTTTTTAAAATGAAAAAAATCCAGGAACATACTTTCACATACTTTTTAGATATTTTCATTTAAGTTTTGCCAATTTTCAGATTTTTAATTTAGAAAAATATTTTGAATTAAAAGTGATGTAAGAGCCTCAGCTTTGCAAATTTTGAGCAAACATTAAAAGCGAAAATGGCCACACCATTTCTTAATCTATATTGAGAGTTTTAGCAACTTCTTGGTAACCATGTATTTTTACAATTTTTTTTACTCAATAGACTAAAAAACAGAAAATATGTGTTTACATTTTTTTGTGAAAAAAGGTTCAACTTTGAGCCGCTTTTGCACACACACTAATTAATTTGTTGCACAGATTTTTTGGGGTTTTCTTAGTTGGAGTTTTACCTATCAAATGACATCAAAATCATTAAATTCTGAGACTATAAATTTTTTGAATTTTGTCTATGGGACGAATCACTGTGCAATGTAGTCAAAATGACTACCTTGGGCATTCTAGTGTTAAAAGGGAACCTTTTTAGCTTAGGAATTTTTTATGCTGGTCTCGATAGTGCAGTGGGTAGCACGCTGGCTTCTCATACCAGAGACCCTAGGTTCGATTCCTAGCTTGGGCTGGTAAAACACTCCTCTACTTCTAACGCTATCCACATGAAGCTGATGAGAATTACAAGAATCCTCCAAGTGTGAAAGGAAAATTGTCAAAAACCGTTTTCGGATTCGACTTTAAACTGTAGGTCCCCCCTTCCCTAATCCGCTTGAATTGTGTGTTGTATACATGTTGAAAAAACAGTGTTGCATACACATTACAAACGGAATTTGTTGAAATTTGTGGTCTCACAATGGACCTAATAGTGTGTATCATACAGAGGCAGAAATGACATCCTATTCGTGCCTACCTACCTAGGACGGGATTTCTACTTCTTGTGTCTAATTGAAAATAGTTCCCTGTACCAAAGTTGGACCTTTGTTCATCTGTAGTGTAGCAATTGGTGGCATCACAGCTCCACAGTGCACTAGCAAGCCTCGAGTGAAGCAGTCTGGCGTTTAATTAAAATAGAAGATCTAGAAGATCTCACTAACTTATCGGCTTTTACTAAATGTGAGTGGTTCAGTATTGTCCAATTGAGAAGTTGCCCACAATTGGTTTTTTTTATTTATTTTATATTTTAATTTGATATTTTTTTACTGTTATTTTGCAATTCCTCTCCTCCTTCTGCTGCCTACATTACTATCACATCACATCGCAGCACATGCACACACACACTCACCAATACATAGGCAATCAAATATACAACGGTGCAAATGTATAATGTATAACAGCAACATGAAAAAGGCAGGCATACCTTTAGGCGCAGCAGCATGATCGCTGCGTTGAATAGCCACTAAAGCGCTTGCGGCTGCGGCCGCGTTGCCACTATATTTTGTTAATTTTGTTTTTTTCCATCGTTTGCCACTACCTGCCCGTTGTTGCACGCATTGCGTTGGCGGCAGCAGCAGCAGCAGCGACCGCAGGCTATTTATTGCTTACAGCGCGCATTACTGCCAAAAGGTTGAATTTCATTAAAATTGCCAGCGCAGCGGCCACGACACTGGCAAGTGCAGTTAAATTACTGCAAATGTATGCGCCATGCTCGCACGTGTGCAATTGTGTGTGTGTGTGTGTGTGTGTGTGTGTGTGTGGGTGTTTATTTATGGTGCATTGTGTGCTGTCGAAAAGTACAATAGCACATAAGCGCATTATTAATAGGCCGCGAGCGTCAGCAACAATGTTTGGCGCGCTCATGGTCGTTGGTTCGTGGGTGTATATGTGTGTGTGCCTCATATTTACGCTTGCGGTCTGTGTGCGTTGAAAATCTAAATGTGCCGCGAATTCGCTGCTATTCCATCTTCTTTACGCATCTCCAGCGTTTGCCATTTCCAGCGTTAAACAACTGCATTCGTTTAAGTGTGCTGTGTGCATGTGTGTGTGTATGTATGATGGCATACTTTTGGGCGCATAAGTAATTCGAAATTTGTAAATTTCGGCTGCGCAAGATATGTTTAGTGGCCATGTGAATATTTCTAGTGAATGGTGAATGAAGGCATTTGAAGCAATTACACACAATAAGCTTCAATTTTTATGTAGATGGCAGTTGGAAATGTTCATAACTTTAGTTTAGAATTGTTATTTCCTCTGATTGTAACAGCCATGATGCACTCGTGTCTCTTCTCAATCATAAAGTGAGCTCTAATATGGTGAGGTAGTGTAGAAATAAAGCAAATAAGTTTAGTTTTCAAGACTTGCTGGCGTTTTAAGGATCAGCTGGAATTGAAATTGGAGTTATTCGCAATGAATTTTCTTAGAAAGAGTCAGCAGAATAGCTAATAACACCCGAAATGTTGTTGGTCTGCGTAATACATTAAATTTTTCAAGATTGAATTCATTGGTTCGTTACCACCTCAAATGTCATAGCAATAAGCTGTCTAAGTTCAGTCATAGCTACTGAAAAACTTCTTACACAGATGCCAAAAGACTTTTAGTTTAAGCTGAGTTAAGGTTATAAAAACTTTAACTGACCTCAAGTTCGAGTTGAGCTGAGGTTACAATAACTTTTGTTGATATAAAGTTAGAGCTGAGCTCAGGTTACAATAACTTTTATTGATCTAAAGTTAGAGCTGAGCTCAGGTTATAATAACTTTCATTGGTCTCAAGTTAGTGCTGAGATAAGGTTGCAATAAATTGAATTGATTTCAAACTAGAGCACAGCTCAGGTTAAAAAACTTTTACTGACCTCAAGCCAGAGTTGTGCTAAGCTTACAATAACTTTTACTGACCTCAAGCTAGAGCTGAGCTAAGGTTGCAATAATTATTATTGATCTAAAGTTAGAGTTGAGCTTAGGTTATAATAACTTCTACAACAACTTTAATTGAGTTGAGTTACAGTTGAGTTAAGGTTACAATAACTTTTACTGACCTCAAGCTAGAGCTGAGCTAATGTTACAAAACCTTAAACTGACCTCAAGTTAGAGCTAAGCTAAGCTTACCATAACTTTTACTGAGCTCAGTTAGAACTAAGCTATGGTTACAATAACTTTTACTGACCTCAACTTAGAGCTGAGCTAAGGTTACAAAACCTTAAACTGACCTCAACTTAGAGCTGAGCTAAGCGTACCATAACTTTTACTGAGCTCAGTTAGAACTAAGCTATGGTTATAATAACATTTACTGATCTCAAATTAGAGCTAAGCTGTGATTACAATAACTTTATTTCACTTCAAGTTAGAGCTCAGCTAAGGTTACAATAACTTTTATTGATCTCAAGTGAGAGCTGAGCTTAGGTTATAATTATGTCTACTGACCTTCAGTTAGAGGTAAGGTTACAATAACTTTTACTGAACTCAAGTTAGAGCTGAGCTAAGCTTACAATAACTTTTATTAATCTAAAGTTAGAGCTGAGCTAAGGTTATAATAACTTTAATTGATTTCAAACTGGAGCTCAGATCAGGTTAAACAACTTTTATTGACCTCAAGTTAGAGTTGAGCTAAGCTTACAATAACTTTTACTGACCTCAACTTAGAGCTGAGCTAAGCTTACAATAACTTTTATTGATCTCAAGTTAGAGCTGAGCTTAGGTTATAATAACTTTAATTGATTTGAAACTGGAGCTCAGTTCAGGTTAAACAACTTTTATTGACCTTAAGTTAGAGCTAAGCAAAGCTGACAATAACTTTTACTGATCTCAAGTTAGAGCTGAGCTTAAGTTATAATTATTTCTACTGACCTTCAGTTAGAGGTAAGGTTACAATAACTTTAACTGACCTCAAGTTAGAGTTGAGCTGAGGTTACAAAAACTTTTATTGATCTAAAGTTAGAGCTGAGCTAAGGTTACAAAACCTTAAACTGATCTCAAGTTAGAGCTAAGCTAAGCTTACCATAACTTTTACTGAGCTCAGTTAGAACTAAGCTATGGTTATAATAACTTTTACTGACGTCAAGTTAGAGCTGAGCTGTGATTACAATAACTTTTACTGATCTCAAGTTAGAGCTGAGCTTAGGCTACAACACTTAACTTTATTGAAAAACTCTTTGCATAGATGCCAACATATTTCGAGTTAAAGCTGATCTAAAGTTACAACAACAACTTCTACTGACAAAAAGTTCTTTGGGTTTTTTTTTATTTAACCCTTAAACGCATGATTTATTCTGACCTCTTGAAAAAAATATATCTTGTAGACTTGTACATTCTAATGCAGGGAGACATAGAAAGAAATAAGTAAGTTAGTGGTAATCATTACATTACAAGTTAGTGGTATGTTGCAGTTTTACGTCAATATGCATTTAAGGGTTAAATTGTTTTTCTAATCAGTCATAACATTTTTGAAAATGTGTAGAATTAGTTCATTTGCTGACAATGTCCGTTCTGTCTGCTAGAAAAAACTTTGTATTTTCTTTATATTTGTATAGCGATTTGAAGACAGACTACAGAAGTTTTACTTGAATTTATTGAAAATTATACCCAATCCCTTCCAGTGGCGCATAAGGACTGTATCGGAAAGAAAGTGCACACTTTGTAACGTAATTTTCTCGCAGCATATAATTTTTTTTTTAATTCTAAAAATGCCGTTAAATAGAGTAGGTCTTGAAATACTGATTTCATACAAATTTCGTTTCATATATTTTTCTATTACGAAAATGACGCGTATCGAGTTAGTTATTCTTAAGTATGGTGAACATTGCACTATCAACGACCTACCAAAAAGTGGCCGTGAAAAGGGTCTTAAAGACCCAAAAATGGAAGAAAACTGAAGCAATTGATTGACGAAAACAAGTGCATATCCATCAGAGATTTAGCTAAACGGGTTAGAACGTGTGTGGCGATGGTGCAAAGAGTGGAGCAGAGGAATAACATAAAAACATATAAAAAACAAAAAATACCAAAACAAAACGAAAAACAAAAAGTGGGTGACAAAACGCGATGCAGAAAACTATACACTCGTCTCTGCAAAGAAAAAGTTTCGTGCATCATTATGGATGACGAGACATATGTAAAAATGAACTCAAAGTCACTGCCAGGACCACAATTTTACACTAAATGCAAATGTGATACTCAGATGACTCAGTGCATGCAATCGAATTGGAAAAGTTTGGAGAGAAAGTGCTAGTATGGCAGGATACTTGCTCTTGCGGTTTAAAATCTTCTTCATATTTTACAAAAGGCACTATAAATGCAGAAATTTATAGGAAGGAGTGCCTAAAAAAACGCCTTATTCCTTTTTATAAGAAGCATACTGCACCTGCACATTTCTGGCCGGATTTAGCAACCGCACATTACGCCCAGGCCACTATAGAGGCTCTAAGAGCAAATAGCATCAAATATGTGGTAAAAAATTAGAATCCGCTAAATGCACCAGAACTACGTCCAATAGAGCGCTACAGGGCAATAGCCAAAAGAAACCTTATAAAAGATGTACAAGAAGCTAAAAATCTTCAGGAATTCAAAAAAAATTGGAGAAAAGCAACAAAAACCATAACGCAAGCATCTGTAAAAAATCTAATGAAGAGGGTCAAACAAAAATTAGATATAAATTTATTTGAAAAAGAAATTAGTTATTAAAACAAAAATTTATAGTCCTTAAAGTATATGGAACAAATGTTAAAACAAAAAATCTGATCAAAAAAATTTCCATTATAATTATACTTCAAACAAAGTGTGCACTTTCTTTTCGATACAGTCCTTATATGATTTCATTTTGGATGGTTTGTCTACAACTTGTGTGCCCAATGCCATTGCAAATCATAGATATTTGTCGGCCACTATTTTTGCAACAAACAGATATTTTGAAAGTGGAGAGTTTGAACCTCCAACCTTCCTTCTGTGCGCCAAAGTTCTTTTCTAACAATGCTGGGAATTCTAAACTTCTTTAGAAGGTTTTGATAAACTTTAATACATATCTTTTCATTTTAGTAGGTAGACAGGTAGAACTGGCTGGCCGATTGGTTATGCATAGAGATCTGTTGGGTCGTTATGAATACCAGAGGATTTCCATTTATGAGTTGTAGTTAGTAGTGATTCTTTAGAATATGAGTGCTTTGGTCGAACTTTAGTAGATACTTTAGTCCATATACAAACACTTCTTGCAGCCCAATGAACTCAAAGGACCTCAGAGTGGGAAATTATTGTTTCAAGACAGCAGTGCAAAAGTAGAGGATGTGCTTCAGAGTTTCTGAAGTATTGTAATGCTTGCATAAGTATTCTAAAGTAGCTGCTGGCACGCATTACTCAAGTTTTCCTGAAATTAATGGACTCAGCAATTTTCTTGAATCCGTGTGGTGGAACTAAAAAAAAGTTAGTTTATTTGCCGAACATTAAAATTGTTTCTATTGAAAGATGGACCTTTCAACAGGAGGACCATGTTGAGTCATTGTTTATAGTTAGTAGTATCTCTATGTATTTCTTGTATTTTTGTATTTTTTTGTTGTATTATTTCTAAAAAAAGAATTGAATTCGAAGCAGTAAGTTGACTTTTTCTACAACGAGGACTTTTTTCATCAGTTAGGTATTTTCGAGTATTTTTCGTTGATTGAAAACTCTGCAGCGCCTAAAAGCACACCATAACAATGTGTTGAAATTTGATCAAATACATTTTGTTCATAATATTTTGTGCACTTTTAAAACCTTATGAAAGTATATATGTATGTAAGTACATAGTTGCGAATGTCTGTATATATATTTTGTTGCATGAAATATTTTTGGTTACAAATTGCCGCTTGTCAGCGCAAGCAAATAAATGATTAACATAAACGAATTTGTTGCCGTTTATCATTTGCATACAACGAATGTCATCAACAAGGTGCCAGCAATAATGCCAACAACACCAAAACCACTAACGCCAACCAACCGTTAACAACAACAACGCCAACCGACAACTCCAACAGCACCAACGCTATTGTCAATCGCACAGACCAGCGTCAATCGACAACCGCCAACCGCCAACTTTAACACCAAAGCCAACGCCAAAACCAAAGCCAATGCCAGAACCAACGCCAACCAATTCTCGCCCACATTGCCGCCAGCACGCACTCACATTAAATACATAAAATAATTGACATTTTTATTGCAGTTTTTGTGCGCTTATTGAGTGACAAGAACAGAGAGAGTGAGTGAGTGCTTGCACGCCTAAATGTATGCAGGCATTAATATAATTTCGTATTTTTTGTGGCCTCATAATGGCAATCAACATTAACATAATATGTTACAACAACAACAAAAAAAAATGATGCTATATGTAATATGATGAGCATGACAACAACAACAACAACAACCAATTACACTACTCAACACGAAAAATGCTCCTAAAAATAAAAGAATTTTTTAGACTTATCTTCGGCTGCTGAACACGAAACAGAAAATCAAAAAATTTTCTTAAGAAGCGTTTTCGAAAAATCTTCGAAAAACACATTTTTCCCCCTCTTATTTCAGTTATGAGCACATATCTCGTAAACCAACCATCCGACTAACACAAGTGGGCCGTCGTTCAGAAGGCAATTAACTAACCTTTCCAACGATATATCGATTGTCCAAATCAGATGAGATTTGGGTAAGATGAAAGTTGTAAAAAAGTGAATTTTTCGACCATTTTCAAAAATTATACATTTTCGAATCGTTTTTTTATAGACAAAATAAATGATCTCCTCTGGTTTTAAAATCTAGGATGAAAGATATATTATTTGAGCAAATCCTAACATCAATAGAATTGAAAGAAAAATAACAAAGTTATGATGCACGGAGTGAACACACCAACTTTTCATTTATTACACCGTGCGAAAAAATTGTTTAATTTTTCCGAGACCCATCCAAATGTTGATATAGACGTGAAACTAGAAGTCATTTATAATATCCTGGCATAGTCAATTCTTCATTTTCTGACCCAAAAACCTTCTAAAGGACTTTAAAATTTTAAGGATATACACATTTCAAAAATTTTTTTAAATATTTGCGATTGTGCAATGATGAAGATATGGGTATCAAATTACAGAGGAAAATTGTCTCCTTATAACTAAATTTTCTATTTTGAACTTTCAGAACTTTGAAATAGAAAAAAATTTAGATGTATGGATCTACAGACTGAGATTCAAAACATTTATGTTTTGCATACCTGACATATTTTGGTCCTGAAAGTTAAAAATAGAAAATTTATTTACAAGGAGATAATTTTTCTCACGCACGCGATGAACCCATTTTTTGTCGAGTAGTGTTATTAATCATAACACTAATGCATACAAAAACAACGTAAATCAATTATGAAATTCTCATCAATGCTGAGGTTGAAAAAAAGGAAATATTTTTATGCCTGTGTCATCAATTTGATTGACTGCTGATATGTTGTGTGACTCTTAAATGTTGTTGTAAATTCTTTAATACTTATTATAACAGTTGTTGTTGTTGCAATAGCTGGTTGCTTTATGCCTTTGCGGTGCACTGTAACAGCTGAGTTGGTCGCTGTTGTTGTGCCATGTTGTGGCTGTGGGTTTTCCATGCCGTTGCGTTGTAGTGCTGATTATTGTTGTTGTTGTTATAGCTATTCGGTTTTACTGCACTCTTTATTGTAATATTTTGCTAGACTACAAGCAACACGCACACATACAAACATTCATACACATATCTTTGCCATAATCGTATGCCATGGTTTAGGTTATTGTGTAATGGTTTGTTGTTGTTTTTGTAATTATTATTTATTGACATTTGTTGTTGGTGTCGTGCGCTTGCACAATTTCCACTGACATTGCAAAGCTTCAAAATTGCCATAATAATAATAATAATAATAATATTGCGCGCACTTAAAGCAAATAACGATAATAAGCCCAAAAAACTACAACAACAACAACGCCAATGGTAGATTGTCATCGGGCATATAAACAACAATTGTACATATACAATAATTGCAACAATTTTCGTATAATATTCATATTCATATTTTGGCTGCAAATCGATTTCGATAGTCAATTATGGTGATTATTGTTGTTATTGTTGTTAATGCTGCACGAACGAATCAACTTTTCAGTGTGTGTATGTGTGTGTGTGTGTCTCATTTAGGCAGCACAACCAAGCCTCATTAGTGTATAGCGTGCGCCATAAAACACACTACAAATTTTATATAGCATTGCATTGTAAAGGACTGTGTGCGCCTCAAAGTATACAATGGCAATTTTGTGGCATCGATTTCAATCGATTAGACGGCACGTTGGCGGCTTTTGAACTTCAACAATACGAGCAACGAAAACAATAATAACAACAATGACAATAACAACAATAATGACAACAACAAAAGCAATATTAATGAGCCTTTACAGTGTGCATGCTAGCGACTGTTTTTGTGTATTTTGGTGGGCGTGGCGTCTTCAATTAGCTGCCGTTAAGCGGGTTAAAAGTTTGGCAGCAGTCGCTCGTTAGTTTGATTTTTGAGCTGATCGTCGTTTTCAACAAGCCACGGCCCACCCCGAACTATGCCATTACCTTTCTCCGCTTCTTTCTACATTTTGGCCAAAATGTGTGCAGTTTTTGGGTTGTGGATTTTATTTTTTGAAATTTTTTTCAAGCGATTGAAGCGGAAGCGGTAAATAAAAGTTTCGCTTTTGAATAGTTTGAATTCGCATGCAAAGTCGACAGTCGGCGCAAAGTTTGCGTTGCTCTAATTTGCGCGCACCAAAGGACGCAAACACACACAAACACGCACACAAACACATCGAAATGTTTCAATTGCTGTTGACTACAGTGACTGGCGTTCGCTTTGCTGCTATGACTCTTTTTGTTGTTGTTGTTGTTATTGGTAAAGTTGCCTTTGGTTGTGTTTGTCTGTGTGTGTGTGTGCCTGTTGGTTTTTTCCACTTTTTAGCCAATTTCGTTGTTGTTGTTGTTGTTTTTGCTGCGGCCTGGCAAAGCGCCAGTTTGCGCACTTTCAATATAATTAAACGCTTTTACGCGCTTTTCATGTGCGCCCACTTTATTTTCCGCTTCACATTCGTTCCTCGCCCATTCGCCACGCCACTTCATGCCGCAGCGCGCGTTTGTGTGTTGTAGCTGTTGTTGTTGCTATTGTGCGCCGTAGTAAATTTACAAAATTGTGCGCTTAATCGCGCGCATGAAACTTGCCAAATTGGGTGCGTATGTTTGCGCACACGGTCGTTGCCTACTTTTAGGCTTTGTACTGGATTACGGACAGGAGTTTTCGTGCTTAATTTTTTTGGAGTGGCTGCAACTTTGATCGAAAAAAGTGGTCACAATTTAAAAGGAGCAAAATGTGTTGGTGCGGTTTTTTAAGAGAATTGGGTTCGAAAAAATTCTTACATAATTAAAAAAACTTTGTTTGACTAAAGCAGTTTGTATGACAGTTTTTATGAGAACTGTTCTCGAAAAATTGGCTGTTATAAAGTTGAAAAAATTGTGTTTAACTAAAGCAGTTTTTATGACAGTTATTATGAGAACGGCTTTAGAAAAAAATTTCTATTATAAATTTAAAAAAACTTTGTTTGGCTAAAGCAGTTTGTATGACAGTTTTTATGAGAACTGTTCTCGAAAAATTGTCTGTTATACGGTTCAAAAAATTGTGTTTAACTAAAGCAGTTTTTATGACAGTTTTTATGAGAATTGCTTTCGAAAAAATTGTTATTACAAAATTAACCCTTTCGCTATTTTGTTGCCATATGGCAACATGCTACTTTGTGGATGTCTGCATCCTCTATGGTTGCAAGAATACATTTTTTTGTTGGTATTTAGAATGGTGTGAAGTTTTAGGAAAAATACGAAATTAATAAACTGAATATTTAAGTTGAAAGAAGAGAAGTATACACGTTTTTCTAATGGTATATCTTGACATAGTAAAGGAAGAAGAAGCAGAAAAAATTAGAGAACTTTTTAATTTGACGTTTTCTTTCAATTTAGATACTTTTTTTTTAAGTTAGGCTGAAGTAAATGAAGAAATATTAGAATTTTCGTTATGCGTAAAAAGTTTTATGTTTAAGTAATTATTGCAGCCACAACGATGTGGTTGCTCTCATAGAGAAACACTCTAAAATACAGGGTCCAAGTATAAAAATTAAAAAATTTCTTTTGGAATGTTGCTAAAATAACCACATAGAAGCCTAAGACTTAAAATTTAAAATTTTAACTTTCCCCAGTTAAAACCTGTAGCGAAAGGGTTAAAGAAATGTTGTTTAACTAAAGCAATTTGTATGACAGTTTTTATGAGAATTGGCATCCCAACTTGAGCTCCACTAGTCACTGCCTACTTTTAGGCATCCCAACTTGAGCTATACTAGTCACTGCTTACTTTTAGGCATCCCAACTTGCGCTCTACGAGTCACTGCCTACTTTTAGGCACACCAAATTATGTTTCACTAGTTATTGCCTACTTTTAGGCATTCCAACTTCAGCTCTACTAGTCACTGCCTACTTTTAGGCATCCCAACTTGAGCTCTACTAGTCATTGCCTACTTTTAGGCATCACAACTTGAGCTCTACTAGTCACTACTTACTTTTAGGCATCCCAACTTGCGCTCTACGAGTCACTGCCTACTTTTAGGCATCACAACTTGAGCTCTACTAGTCACTGCTTACTTTTAGGCATCCCAACTTGCGCTCTACGAGTCACTGCCTACTTTTAGGCACAGCAAATTACGTTTCACTAGTTATTGCCTACTTTTAAGCATCCCAACTTGAGCTCTATTAGTTACTGCATACTTTTAGGCACACCAAATTACGTTTCACTAGTTATTGCCTACTTTTAAGCATCCCAACTTGAGCTCTACTAGTCACTGCCTACGTTTAGGCATCCTAACTTACATTTCACTTGTCACTGCCTACTTTAAGGCATTTCAACTTGCGCTCCAAAGCCAAACCAAATTCAAGCACAGCTACATCAACAAACTTCATCGTTTAACTTATTAGCCGCACTTTGAGTTTGCTATCAATTTTTAATTTCTCTTACGCTCGATTTCTGTGACGCCAAAGTAAATCTTGCCTACTATCAGCCATTTCCAATTAAAAGTTTTCTTGCGTTGGCAAATACTTTTTTGTACAAGTGTAACATAATTTGCGGCACTCAAACTGTGTTAATGCTGTTTACCTACAATTTTGTGCACAGCTACTGCATACTTTTAGGCGCGCAGCTACACTCTTTGAACAGCGAAGCTGTTTGCTTGGCAATTCGTAGCGATTTTTGTTTGCTTACAGAAATTGATTGAATTTAAAATCAATTTAACTATAAATTTCTATTGAAATGTTGTTGTTGTTGTTGTTTGGTGTGCTTTCGGGCATTGCTGACCCGCTTCCCGGAATCGTTGCTCAGCGTAAATACGCATCAATTATAGACACGTTGTCCGCTGTCACTGTCAGCGCAAAACTCTGACAATGTGCACAATTGTTGTTAGTTTTGTTGTTGTTGTTGTTTGTGTTTATGTAGCATATAAAAATTGACGCTACCATGTGTTTACTTAGGCTACGAACTTTGAAACTCATGCAATGACAATGAAAATGAAACCTGCCTGACGACGGCTTTGAGAGATTTTCATTAATTTGATGTATTTTCTTTCATGCTTCTGTTGCGGCTATTTGTGATCATCTTTTGTGTGTTTGCGTTTGTGTGGGTGTTTTTATGTGTGTGTGTGTGGGTCGTCTGTTGTTCAAGTGCTCAATTCATTTTTGATGACATTTAAATGATAATTTAAGCTCTGAAAATGCTTTCATGCCATCGAACAGCAGCAGCAACCACAACAATAAATTCCATCCCTACCAATGATTCAGCGCATTAATATTACTGCCTGATGCCTGCTTTGATGCGTTGAAATGTTGGTCAGTAGTTGTTGTTTTTTTTTTGTAAATTTAATTTTTATTTTTATTGCTCATATTGTGTCGAGTTTTATTTTCTTATTTTTTTGTTGTAATTTTTATTGGCACGAATGCTGAAAATTCAAATTGATTTCATTTGCCAATTTCGCATTAATTAATTATTAATTATTATTATTTTTTTTACTTGCAGTGCATACAAATTATATATATGTATGTACGTATATATATAGTACATATATGTATATGTATACATATGTTTTGTCGAGTCTACATGTTCTTACACAACTGTATGTTTCTGCGGAAACATGACTTAACACATTAAAGTACATAAATTGATATATAATCAGATTTTTAAATGATCTGGGAGTAGGTCAGGCAACTGAACACTGATGAGAATTTTTGTTTTCATTTAAACATTCATTTCATTTAAACATTCTTGTATTATATTTCCAACAAAAAGGCTGAGTATTTTTTGTATATAGTTATAAAAAACGTTGAAATTCCAAAAATCCAATACGTTGGAGATTCTTTCAGTTCTGAAAGAATACAAAAGTTGGAAGACAGCTGGGATTTCTCGTTTAATTGCAAAGCGTTGCATGGGTTCTAAAAGGATCAAAAGGGTAGAGGATAGGGTTTTGAAATTATGGGCACCTGAATCAGTGTTGCCAAATCTTAAAAAAACTTAAATTTCTTCTCCTACAAAAAATTTATTTTAAAATAATTGTTGCCATTACAAACTTAGAAATTAAACTTCTCATAAAAATATATTTAATTCTTTTTATTTTTATTTTATTTATTTAAGAGAGAAATAATTATAAATAATTATTGATTCTTTTTATTACAGCCTTTTTATTCCTTTAAATTCAGCTTAACAACAATTTAATATAACTCTAACAAAACTTATAAAAAATGAGATCGGTATGAAATTCGCTTTTGTAAATTTCTTTCATTCAATGCATAAATGATGCACTTTGAAGCATACAATTTAATTAAATTAAATAAGACACTTTAGCTTTAAATATTCAAGGCTTCAGTGCTACTAGTAATGTCATATGTATGACCATCAAAATCTCCTAAACTTTCCCCTAAACAATTCTTCCTCCTAAAAATTCTCTTGTATCACCATTAGACTCTCCTAAACTTTCTTCTAAACAATTCTTCCTAATGAAAATTTTACTAAAAAGCCAAGAATCTCCTAAATTTGGAAGACAATCTCTTGATCTGGCAACACTGACCTGACTTGAACCCATGAAGGTTATGGTCTTATAGTAAATTTTGACTGAGAGATAATTTCAACATTGTGTTGTATGAGCCAGAAACTCTTCATTTCTCTCTCTCTGTAATGTTAAGAGTACAGGAACTGAGGATCAACGTGGATTGCATAGGATCCTGTGAATACCCGGACTAATGCCAACAGCTTGGCAATTCTGCTAAGCAGTGAGTAAAAAGATATCTGTAGAATAGAATCACATATGCCATGTTTCGACTATGTTCCGAGTAGTCAATGTAGCTGGATGTCCTATTATCTTCAATATGTTTTTTTTGGTTTTTTTTTTGATAATGTTTTTACCTCAAGAAGAGCAGTTAGACCATAGGATCCATAACCATAACTCATTTGCGGTTATTCTCTCATTTTTCATGCTTAAAAACCATTCAACTACACTCTTGAATGATTCATGGATGATGTTGTTTCATAAATTGGAACCATATTTATATTAGCTTTGGGCATTTGGAGAGCAGATGTTCCCTACTTTTCCTGCATCTTCCGTCTCTCTCCATTGGTCTTTTATTCAACTGAGTTTTAATCCAGTCGCTTCCAAAACCTTTTAATATCTCTAATGAATCTTATAAAATTTCTGGGTGGCGTCTACTTCATAGATTGGGAGTCTATTCTTCCTAGCATTGGGCATTTTGAGAGTAAATGTTCTATACCTTTCAATATACATTTCATACTTTGGTTCAAATTTTAATTGGTCAGAAAAAAACCAGATCAATCAATTATTCGATTGGATCAGTTCTTTGGATCAGCTTCGAAGGATCTTTAGTATTTTTGTCAGTCCTGTGGTCTGTTTGCTCATCATTTATTTCATTGGTTCAAATGTTCTTTTATCAGAACAAATCCAAATGAATTATTCGGTGGTCTATTTGCTCATCCTTTGTTTCATTGGTTCAAATTTCCATACAGAATAAATCCAGATCAATTATTTGGTTGAATCAATTCTTCGGATCAGCTTCGGATAATCTTTGGTATTTTTGTCTGTCCAATGTTCTGTTGGCTTTCCTTTGTTTCATTGGTTCAAATTTTAATTTGTCGGAAAAAATCCAGATCAATAAATTAGGATCAATTCTTCGGATCAGCTTTGGTTGATCGTTGCAATGTTTGTCTGTACAATAATTTTTTAAGCTTTCTGCTCGCTCATCTTTTGTTTCATTGGTTCAAATTTTCATTCAGAACAAATCCAGATCAATTATTTGGTTGAATCAATTGTTCGGATCAGCTCTGGTTGATCTTTGGTATTTTTGTTTGTCCAATGGTCTGTTCGCTCATCGTTTGTGTCATTGGTTCAAATTTTAATTTGTCAGAACAATAACAGTTAAATTATTTGGTTGGATCAATTGCTGGGATCAGCTCTGGTTGATCATTGTTTTTTTTTGCTGTGCAATGGTTTGTTTGCTAATCCTTCGTTCCACTCGTTCAAATGTTCATTTATCAGAACAGATCCATATCAGTTATTCGGTTGAATCAGTTCTTCGAATCAGCGCTGGTTCATCATTGGTATTTTGTGTCTCTCCAATGTTCTGTTTGCTAATCGTTTGTTCCATTGGTTCAAATATTCTTTTGTCAGCACCAAATCAGATCAGCTTTAATTAATTGTTGATAAGTTTGCCTGTTGAGTAATTATTGAAGCTGTGTGTTGGCTCATCCTTTGTTTCATTGGTTAAAATGTTCTTTTGTTAGTCCAGTTGTTTGTCTTTTTCTTGATTGCTTAGAGATTACTTTCGTCTACCCATTCGTTAATCTTCAGTTGGTTCTTTCATTCATTATTTTTGCCAACTGTTCTTTTGCTTTTTGTTGGGTCATTTATGGGACATTTATGTGTTTCTTTATACTCTCTCTGTCTATTTTAATACACACAAAAAGTATCTTTGTTCATTTCTACTTTCATTCAATTGCCAAGCGTTCCAATTGTGTGTAAATTGCATTTAGTAGAATTAACTTTTTGTGCAACTGCGCATTGTTGTTTGGTTTAAATAGTATTTTCGACTTGTTTTGGTTGTTTTCAATATTTTTTGTTGCGTCGCCACAGGCGACCATCGCTCGCGAGTTAATTAAGAGAAACATTGCAGCGGGTATGGCGGCACCCTGTATTCTACAAGCAATATTTTCAAATTAATTAAACTTTTTTTGTGCTCCTGAACGATAGCGAGATTTATTAACGAAATAAACTGTAAACAAAAATGTAAATAAGTAAAATAAAAATAAAAATTAAATGAAAATAAAATGAAATAAAAATAAAATGAAAATAAAATAAAATAAAATGAAAATGCAAAATAAAAATGAAGATATTATACACGCTTGATTTGGTTTTTCTGCGGTTTTTTGCATTCATTTGCGATGCGTTTGTGGTTTAAAAATATGCGAGCGTGGGCGCGTAAGTGTGTGTGCGTGTGTGTCTGTGAGTGCGGTAGTAACTGTACGTGTGTGAGTGCGCTTTTTGTGGGTGTGGCGCATTAATATAATTTATTTTAATTGCGTCAATGCATATTTTATGAATTTAAATTGATATTTTTGAAAAATAAAAACAACACAAAAACACACACACACACATAAACCTGTGAACTTTAAGCCTGGTAATACTTTAATTAAACAGTAGCTATGACCTTTTGTATATATGTGTGTGTGTGTATGTGGATGTTTTTATATAAACATTATATATGTATGTACACCAGTGGCGCACAAAAATTGGGGGGGAGGAGTTTTCGTACAACTTTTGAGACTAATACCACTTGAAACCATATTTTGTACCAGAAATTTTTGTATTTTGGGGGCATGAGGGTTGAATCCCCAATTCAAAACATGCCCCCGTTGTGTACGCCACTGATGTATACATGTACTTACGTTTATATGCGTCAATGAGTTTAATGACAGCAAGTACTCGCCATGTGCAAACTAACAACGTATACAAATTTTATATATACGTAAATATGTATTTGTGTTTTATATATATTTATATATATGTTTTTAATAACTCCCAAGCGCTCTGCTGTGCTCAAGTCGACACAAGTGTGCGTCGTGTGCGCTTATTAAATGCGCCAAGTCTGTCTGCGTGCACATTTAATCACTTGACAGAGCACTCGTTGTTGCTGTTGTTGTATTGTTAATGTTCTTTTTAAGTGGAAAATAATTAAATTGTTTCATGCACTGCAGCATGCGCCAAATGATGGTATTACATTTTGCTGAAACGCCTCAAAGTATGCTTATGATTTCCTTTGACTAGCAAAAAAATGTGCCTAAAAATAGACAACAAAGTTATTAATTTGTTATTTTATCTAACAACAAACTGCTGACTTAATCATCTGCCAACAAAATCCAACAGTCATATATTTTCCCATCTAAACCACATAATCAAGCCATACACCAACACATGCATACAGCACATCTTATTGTTGTTGTTAACTTTGCAAATCGACAGCAATCAGCTTACACTTTACACATAACTAGACAGGCACATAACCACTGAAACATGTCTATAAATATCGAGCATTGTAATGTTTCCATACAGTGGCGGATTCAGGGGGTTTGGGGGTTGAAACCCCCCTCCGAAATATTAGGATCGACTTTAAAACTACATACAAATTAAAGGGAATTTTTTGGCATTTTATGAATATTAAAGAATTACTTTTTGAAACCCCCCCGAAATATTTTTCTGAATCCGCCCCTGTTTCCATACATAGACAGTAGGCAAATAGTTGTTGCTCGAACTTAACCTCAACTAGTCATTGCATATGTCTAGGCGATATTGTGTGGCCCAAATGTTTGCATCAAGCAAAATTTCATAAATTCTTAAACGTTCTCACAGTGTTATGTAAGTGTTTGAACAGCTCCAGTGTGGACCCAAAAGTATACCAACATAAATATTTTGTATGCATAACAACACGACAATACACAAACACACAAACACACACATGGACTTCTACACGCATGCAAATAAATAATTCAGGCGCCTTGAGACTCTGCACTAATATTGCAAATAATCTATGCCCACAAATGTTTTGATTGAGCTGTCAGCGGAAATTTGTTTGGTGCTTTGTGAAGTATGAAATTGAAATTGAATTTGTACTAACTATGCCGAATCGAATAATGATATAATGTGATATGCGTTTAAATGATGTCTTGGTGTGAATGCCCAAAAATGGTCAGTGACCTGTGCTAAATTTGGCTTCCCATAAGAATTGTCATGTTTGTTTGTGAATGTGCTTAGTTGGCTTCATTAAACTGAATACGTAAGATAACTTTGCTCATTTTGTTGTGAATATGCATAAACAGGGGAATTATTTTGATTAATAGAATCGTATACAATTTCTTAAAAGTTGGTTATTTGATAACTTTGCTGAAAAGTGGACAAATTGTGTGTATTTTGCCATCAATTCGGGGTTAGGAATTGTAGAATTTGTGTTCTATGTGTAATCTATGGAACAGCTTGAAGTAAGATACATATAGAAATTTTTGTAATCATTTGGGTCACTCAATGTAGTGATCAGTTTTTGTGCAAGGAAGTTATTCCATCTGTGATAAAGTGTAAACGTATTTCTAAGTTGTTTAATTAAGGCAAAATTAAGCCTTAAACTTAAATAAATTATAGGAATAATGACTACAAAAGAAAGACTCTTGGAAGCTGGGGCTTCACGTCTCAATTCAACTCCTAAACAAGAATGCTTTTAGTATAGCAATGATAGACACCTCCCATAAGACGGAGGGACAGCTAACTAAACGACAGTCAAGATGCATTGGAAGTACTGAAAAAGCGTCTACTATTTCATTTATGAAGGTGGAAGGTCACGGAGCTGGCTTATTGGGTCGGAACTACCCGGATTTGGTTCCCTTTCATAACAAAATTGACATTAACTAACAAACCTGAGCTGGCACGTATAGAATCCGCTCTTGACGTGAGTAAAGCATAGACTGTTCACGCTCCGCTAAGCTCAATCAAGAGTACATTCTTCAAACAGCTCAAGTAATTACTGCAATTACCACAAATGACATAATTGATGGTTGGGTAGTGAATCCTGCAAAGTTATCAGATCATTTTGGGAGCAGATCCGCGGACCTCTTAAACCGAGGATGCTGAGATGTGGCTTATTGTAGTTGTCATTGGTCACTGGCCCATTGAAGAATACGCAGCCAGATGGGAAAGGAAAGAGATGAGAAATTACCACCTCATTTCTCACTCAGATGAGAAAGTAATCATCTTCCACTTCCACTGTGTCTGTCCGGCTCTATCAAGAAGTAGATGGAAGACATTGGGAAAGCCACTGTTGACCGATTTCGAAGACATAGTGAAACAGCAGCAGTATTGCATACTTTTAGGGGCATGCTAAATTTAGGGGAATTATCTCAAAGATGGTTCGAGGTGATGCGAGAACGTTAGAGAACCGTGTTACGCTCCGGGCAGACAAGTTTGAAAGGCAGTGGAGAATGGGCGGCAATTTTGTATGTGAAGAAACAAATATTGGAAATGGGCGCTAAATTTCGGAAAAATATTTTCTTTAAGTGCATTCATATAAATATTCCCACATGTTCAATATAATTTTAAATATCGATAGATTTGTATGAAACAAATTGAATTTAAACAGATCACATGTGGTTGATAATTTTCGTAATTTAAATACAAAAATTTGAGGACGGCACTCTGGCATTTGCTTCTGGTGGCATAAAAGCTTTCTCCGCCACCGGTGGTGAACTGCGTTAAAGAAATTCAGTGTGTTTTATTTTGGCACAATTCAGCGATACGAACTGCGTGTACGTTGGCTAGCAGAAATAATTTACATAACAATACTAACAGAGAACAGTTGTAACAAATTAATTTGAATTGGGGTATCGCCACTCTAATCAATTGCCTTAGTTCATTGAATCTCTTAAATTTTAAATAAATTTAAATTCGATTCGACAGAGGGATAAACGGACAATTCTAAAATGATTTTAGAATTATTGTAGGATTTTTTTCTTATATTTCCATAAGGACCACCTAAGAATAAATTAATGTTTCATTAATGTTTCTCTCTCCTGCGGTTCATATGTCATTACTTACTGTTGACCCGGAAAGGACCTCAAATTCATGTACCTTCCTTTCTTTTCATTACTAATCAATCACATCTGCGCCTGCAGTCACAATGATGCAGCAATATAGGTCTTGTTCAGGTCACATGTTAATTTCAAAAAAAAATAAAATTAATTAAATAATTAAAAAAAAACTAACAAAAAATTGAATACGAAAGGATATTAGTCTCCTGTCCTGTCTCTGGACGCAAGGACATTATAGGGAATGAAGTCCTTAAAGACATGCAAATAAGGGATCCAAAGCGGATTTCACTAGCCCGATATACATTCTTCTTCTATCTGCTACCGCAATTAAGGCTACTATTTGGGATTGAGTTGGTTTATGTTAGGATGGTTGCCTCTATATGAGACAAACTTGGGTCTATATGACCCATTGTGATATCATAATTCCACACGTTTAAAATGTGTTATAACACACATTTCAAACAGGTGGAAGAAGGGGAGGGGAACTATAATTTAACGCCCTATTCAAACGTCGGTTGGCAGTATTTTCTTTATAGCTGGAGATGTTGTCATTATCTGTTTGGAACGTATTTGTACGATTCTTATGATTCTAATGTTTTTCAAAAATTTTTGCTGCATTAAGCAGAAATTGGAAGATTAAAAATTTCAGTTAAGTAGTGCAATAAATAAGTTATAAATAATAAGTTAGAGTAATATGTGAATACTTATTTAGTTATGTTTCTAAAGAGCGCCTAAAATGCTGCTTTAGTATAAGAAAAAGTAAAGCTTATGTTTTTAATACGAATACAGCAATCTAAAGCTTTCAGCAAATTTAAGTGCCACACATTTATTTACTAATACAAATTTAATGCGGGCCGAGTTAGAAAAAATTCAAAGCGCCTGAAATTATGCTGCACTATAATAAAACAGTACGTACTATTAAAAAATACTAAATAAACAAATTAATATTTACTCCATTTAAATTCTTTACAAGTAAAATCACGAATTTTTTATAAAAATTTTTTTTTTTAATTTAAAAAAATTCTAAATACAAAAAAAAAGAAGTGAATAAAAACCAATAATTAACTCCATTTTCAGTTCATTTAATTTAGCTCCAATTGATTTACAAAACCTTTAAATGCCTAAAACTATGCAACAAAAGTACAACAAGTAAAATCATGAATTTTTTACTAAACAATTTTTTTATATTTTTTTCTCGAATTTGTTTTATTACATCACATCACATAATATTTACTGCATTTAAATTCTTTACAAGTAAAATCATGAATATTTTATTAAAATTTGTTTTTCGTTTTTTTATATTTTTTCTCGAATTTGATTTATGACATTCAAAGCGACTATTAAACAAATTCTAAATAAAAAAAATAAATAAGAAGTAAATAAAAACCTATAATTAACTCCATTTTCAGTTCATTTAATTAAGCTCCTATTGATTTACACAATTTTTAAATGCCTAAAAGTAGGCAATAAAAGTTTACAAGTAAAATCATGAATTTTTTATAAAAACATTTTTTTTATATTTTTTCTCAAATTTGATTTATCACATCACATAATATTTACTGCATTTAAATTCTCTACAAGTAAAATCATGAATATTTTATTAAACTTTTTTTTAAATTTTTTTATAATTTTTCTCAAATTTGGTTTATCCCATTCAAAGCGACTATTAAAAAAATTCTAAATAAAAAAAATAAAAAGTGAATAAAAGTCAATAATTAGCTACATTTTCAGTTCATTTAATTAATCTGCAATTACTTAATTTATAAAACTTTTGAATGCCTAAAAGTAGGCAAAAAAAGTTTATTTTATCATTGCCACATGCAACTAAAACTATTATAGAAACCATTAATTTATATGCTGCACTTTAATTAACAGCAATTACCAACTTGAAGCTAATATTAGGCGCCTAAAATTATGCTTCACTAAAGCATAAAAATGTGTACATTTCGTGCCGTTTGCCATTAGTTGTGACCCAGAATTGTACTGGCGCACTTGGTCGTAAATGACAAACGGCAACGGGCCGCACTCGATGCGGCTACTTGACGAAAATGAAGAAATGAAGAAATCCCAAAGTAAATTTCATTTGCCACTTAAGAGCATTGCATACAGTGAGGCGCAGTTCGGTCGGCCATAGCGACTACGCATGCATAGACAATTACACGGAACTCAGCAATGGTGCAGGCTCGACAGTTGTCAGAATGCGGTGTTAAAAAAAAAACCAAAACGAGGAAGACGTACAACGAAGCGACGAGAATCACAGGTATATTGCCAAGTCTGATGAGATGTGCTGCCAAAGTATTTGCCAAAGAAATTAAATTGCTGCCGATAAGTAAGCAACGAACAAGGAGCAACGAGCAACGAACAAGGAGCAACGAACAAGGAGCACGGAGCTTGTGTTAGCTGCCTGTTGGTTGTTGTTATTGTTGCTGTTTGCATGCTGACAGTGCCAACATGCGCGCACACACACACACACACACACACTGAGACTCAGACTCAGCACACGTGTATGTCAATAAACTTAAGCATAGCAAAGCTAGAGCAAGAATTTAAGCTGCACCTGTTGGGCGTAAAATTTGACAAGAACGGGTTGGTCGCAGTGACGGAGTGTGAGCCACACCCCATGAAGTGAGAAAATCAATTTCATTTTAGCTGCTGCCTTTGACGCAACGGCAGACGCACACACACACACACGCACACAAATATTTCCGCATGAAAATGCCGTACTGTGGCAACGCTGCTATTGTATGCCAGAAATTCCGGCACATTAAATGCTCATCAAATCCGCAAGGATAACGTCAGTCTGTGACACAATGACACGTGTGTGTGTGTGTGTGTGTGTGTTAGGCTGTCTGAATGCGTGCTTGTGTGTCTCTGTGTGTGTTGGTTGATTGTGTTGTTGTTATTTTTGGTTGTAACTGTAACGCCAACTTTCACAGCAGCCACAACAAATATATGTACATACAACAACACAAACACACATATACACAACCACATATAAACAAAAACGAAAAGCAAAGCAAAGAAAAAAAATTAACTTTTATTCATTTGGTGGTTGCTGCAAAAGCTGCACAACGGCAAAAGTGGAAATTTTATTTTGTGGCTCTTTTACGACAAAAGTTATGCCACCACAGATACGCATACACACACACACACACACACACACACACACACACACACATACGCGCCAGTATTCACACCCGAACGAACGAACGCGAAAGGTTGTGTGGACTGAGCGCAGTGGAAAAAAAATCCATTTTACCTGTCTACAGGTCCGCAGAGACAAAACTTTTTTGCGAACGTGTTCCGTACAAGTGCGGGTCCAAGTGAGGAGTCGAGAAACTCAACAGGCGTGCGCGACATCGCGAATATTATAAATATTAGAAAGTTGGAAAGCGGCAAATGTCGGAAAGTATTTTTTACAGGCGGTAAACGGTTGTTGTTCTGAGAACAGTCCCGAGGCGTGACTGACGGCCGATCGTGGGCTGTCAGATAATCAGTGTCGCTTACTAGCCAAAGCTGCTCTTTTTCGGAGTGACACGTCGGCAAACGGGCGTAGTGTTGCCACCCTTAAGGGGCGCGGGAAATTCTTAAGAAGCAACCCGAGCCGAACATTTGTGAGGTGCTGCAGGAAAGCACGCCGTGCGAGGAAGGTGGAAGGCAGTAATTTTACCGACTTTAGTTGCGGACCATCGCAGTCGTATTTTTCCGATAAGTACCAAACTAATCCTTTGCTTTTAATATATGCTGATAGAGACAGCTTAAATTGTGTGTGTGTGTTGCCTACCTTTTTCAAATCCTTTTGTTATTTTCGGAGTAATTAAGCACATAGCGCTGCCACCCGTGAGTGAATAAGAGGGAATTACGGAAAATTCCGAACTAAGCTCTAGTGCCGAATATTTGCATTACTAAGCCGAACCTTTTGTCCTTAGTAGTAGTAGTGCTAGTGGTAGTAATCAGACTGATCTCTGGGTAAAATAAAAAGCTAATTGGGCTATGAGTGTTCAACGCTCGCCCCAGCAAGGGCGTAGCGCGACGGACGGGAATGATGTTACCCCACTAATGGGCCCAAATGGAAGTAGCGGGGCCTGCACGAGTGCGGTAGGCATTAGCCCAGGGCCGGATATGATGGATCCATTTACGCGAAGTGGAAAAATAGCGCGCTCACCGACACGCAGAGGCGAAAGGTCGCAGTCTTCGCCACCTGGCCTTCATTCTGAAGGCGAGTTGGCAGCGATGAAGGATCGGAGTGCCAATTCAAGCGCCGATGCATTTGACCAGCTAGGTGGTCGAATTAAAGAGCTGGTAGGCATGCTAGGGAATGGACGACGATCAGTCCATCAGCCTATGAGGGACCTGGTCAGCAATATCGCGGTACTATATGACCGTGTTGCCGAAATGGGCGGGCAACGAGTGGCAAGGGGCCAGGTGGAAAGAGGGGCGCAAACTTCACCGGTGGTGCAGCGAAATCGCAGCGACATGGCCAAACGACCAAGGGAGGGAAAGCTGACGGAGCGACCAACTCCCCCAAAAAGGAATAAAAATGTAACGGATCGCAGTGCAAAGCCTGCAGAACCAATGGTGAGCAGCAACAAAGAGGTAAGCGGAAAGCAACTGGCAGGGCCGGGTTGCAGCACCAACAGTTCGGAGTGGGTGAAAGTGCTCAAGAAAGGCTCAAGGCCAAATTACAGTGCTGGCAAACCTGCCGAAGTAAGGCGGGCCAAGACCAAGTCAGTCCGACCCGATGCGCTGGTGGTTAAAGCGACTGGCTCGTCTACATATGCGGATATGTTACGCAAGGTCAAGGCCGCACCTGAACTAGAAGCGTTTAGCTCGAACGTACTGCATGTCAGGAAAACTGCCAAAGGCGAGCTGCTGTTCGAGCTTACTAAGCCGGCTGATGTGCGCACATCAGAATTGGAGCGCCGCATGAAAGAAGTGCTGGAGCAGGACGCGGAAGTCAGAACTTTGACGCAACAGTCAACAGTGGTGATCAAGGACTTAGACGAGGTGACATCGAAAGAGGACGTGCTGGAGGCGGTACAGGCGCAGTTCGAGGAGGCCAGGAGCCTTACGTTGGAGTCCATTAAGTCGTTGAGAAGTAGCTACGCAGGCACGCAGACAGCAGAGTTGGTGGTACCAGCCAACACCGCCAACAAGATGATCCAGGCAGGAAAGATAAGAATCGGTTGGGTGCGCTGCCGAATTAGGGAGAACGTGCGCCCACTGAGATGCTTCAGGTGTCTGCAATATGGGCACATAGCAGCGGCCTGCAAAAGCAACGTGGATCGGTCAACGTGCTGCATTAAGTGTGGCCAGAGCGGTCATAAAGCGCGGGAATGTGAGGAGAAGCCGAAATGTATGCTATGCGAGGAGGAGCGGCTGGATGCCGCGCACATTGCCGGCAGCCGTAGATGCCCAGCATATCAGAGGGCGTCCAAACAAATGCAGCTATGATACGGTTGCTGCAAATCAACCTGAACCACTGTGAAGCGGCGCATGACCTGCTGAAGCAAACAATACGTGAGCTTGACGTGGACGTGGCGCTAATAAGTGAACCCTACAAACACCCGCAGGATACCATGTGGGCGTCGGATAGCGGGAAAAAGGCAGCTGTTTGGGCCTGTGGCAGGCGCCCCTTAGAGAACGCACCAATGGCCAAAACCGGGTTTGTGCAGGCAAAGATAGCTGGGGTATATTACTTCAGTTGCTACGCCCCCCCGAGTATGACCACCAGTGAATACGCAGGCATGATCGACCAACTGGTAGCGGAGGCAACAAACAAGGGCCCAAAGGTGATAGCGGGCGACTTCAATGCCTGGGCTACGGAGTGGGGTTCGACCAGGACGAACGCCAGAGGAACTATCCTTCTCGAAGCTTTTGCTGCGCTCGATGTGGTGTTGCTTAACGTCGGCGATGAACCAACATTCCACAAGAACGGGCGTGTGTCGTACATCGACCTCACGTTCGTTAGCCCGTGTTTGGCCAGAGGGGCTACGTGGAAGGTCCATAGTGGTTTTACTTACAGTGACCACCAGGCGATCGTGACAGAAATCAAACAACGAGTGCCGCAGCAGGCGGCACGCAGCAGCCGAAACCATGGATGGAAGCAAAAGTCCTTAGATGTGGACACCCTGCAGGTGGCCATGGATCAGGCGCCGCTCTCGGGCTCAGCGGAAACCAAGGTGTCGCAGCTTATGGGAAGACTGGTGCGTGCGTGCGATGCATCAATGCAGCGTCGCGGTACTTCAAACCGCAGGCGACCAGTGTATTGGTGGAACAGCAACATAGCTGAGCTTCGAAATGGCTGCATTAGCGCTAGGCGTAAGTTCCAGCGTGCAAGAGGCGGCGACGGTGGAGAGAGGCTCCACAACGCGTATAAGAAGGCGAAAAAGCAGCTAAAAGAGGCCATCAAGGAAAGCAAGAGAAAATGCTTCACCGATCTCTGCGACAGCGTTGACCAGAACCCATGGGGCACAGCGTATCAGGTGGTGATGAAGAAACTGGCCACATTCAGCCCGCCACCGCCTACCTCGGCGCCATTCCTTAAGCGCGTGGTACAAACGCTGTTCCCACCACAATGCAGCCTCCGGCAAGATGTCATCCCGTACCCGCGCAGTGCCGTTTTTGATGT
This sequence comes from Melieria picta, assembly GCA_964056695.1. NCBI lineage: Eukaryota > Metazoa > Arthropoda > Insecta > Diptera > Ulidiidae > Melieria > Melieria picta. The sequence continues at coordinate 52,641,066 of OZ057399.1, read as the reverse complement.
ACCGATGGTAGACAGCGACGAGGTGATCACTGCCTGCGGGAGAATCGGCGACCAAAAAGCACCTGGGCCAGATGGCATCCCGAACAAGGCGCTGAAGGCTGCAATCAAAGCGTACCCTAGCCTTTTTGTGGATGCGTACAATGCCTGTCTAACAGAGCGAGTTTTCCCGGACAGGTGGAAGATCCAGAAGCTGGTGTTACTGCCGAAGGGGAAGAATAACCCCGAAGACCCGTCATCGTACCGTCCTATCTGCCTGCTGGATTCCGCAGGCAAGTTGCTAGAGCGCTTAATTTGCACTAGGCTGGAGGCAGCAATTGCGGATGCAGGGGGCCTGTCTGAGTGCCAGTTCGGCTTCAGAAAAGCAATGTCGACACTCAACGCAATCGATGTGGTGGTCTGTGCAGCACAGAGAGCAATCGAGGGTAAACGCTGGAGGTATGGCTCCAAGGAATACTGCTGTGTGGTGACCCTGGACGTGAAGAATGCCTTCAATACGGCGAGGTGGTGTGACATTTTAGCAGCGCTAAAAAAGTTGCAGGTGCCGGGATACCTAGTGGAGATTATCACCAGCTACTTCACGAACAGGGTACTAGATTACCACACCGATGCCGGCGAGATGCGTCACATGGTCACCGGGGGTGTTCCACAGGGGTCGGTACTAGGTCCGACGCTGTGGAACGTGATGTACGACGGAGTGCTGCGGCTGGCGGTACCAAGAAACGCCCAAATTGTGGGCTTTGCGGATGACATCGCAGTGGTAGTCACTGGAAAGTTCCTTAGCGACGTCGAGGCGACCTGCAACAGCACCGTCAAACTAGTTCAGGACTGGCTGTCCTCGGTTGGACTGCAGCTTGCGGAACAGAAGACGGAGGCACTCCTGATATCCAGTAGGAAGTCAGTAGAGACAGCCCATATCCAGGTTGGCGGCGTTACGGTGCACTCCAAACCGGCAATCAGGTACCTAGGAGTCATGTTAGATGCAAGGCTTAGCTTCAAACACCACTTGAAGTACGTTGGCAACAAAGCATCGAAGACAGTGGCCGCACTATCGCGGCTTATGCCAAATATTGGCGGTCCGAAACAGTCGAGACGGCTGTTGCTAATGAAAGTAGCAGCCGCCACAATGCTGTACGCGTCGCAAATATGGGCTCCGGCGATGAGGGTCAAGTCGTACCGGAGCCACATAGAATCGGTATACCGCATCAGCGCAATCAGGGTGAGCTGCGCATTCCGAACGACGTCGTATGACGCCGCCTGCGTGGTGGCGGGGATGGCCCCCATAGACATTTTAGCGGAAGAGGCACGCGCTAAATACGAGGAGAAAGATGCTCCGCAGCAAAGGAAGGCGTATCGGGAGCTGACCCTGCAGAAGTGGCAACAGCGATGGAACGAGTCCCGCAAGGGAAGGTGGACGTTCGCCTTAATAAGCGACCTCCACATGTGGATGGACCGTGCGCATGGGGTGGTGGACCACTATCTCACGCAGTTAATGACAGGCCATGGCTGCTTTAAGGCATACCTACATAGGTGGGGGTATGAGCAGAACCCCTTCTGTGACTTCTGTAGCGGGTCAATCGAGGACGCTGAGCACATTGTTTTTAACTGTGCAAGGTACACTAGCCAACGGCGTCGCCTAGCGAATAAAATCGGCGGTATGCCCACAGTGCAGTCGCTAGTCGGAAAAATGGTGGAGTCCAGGTCCAGCTGGGATGCAGTAGCGCGGTTTGCGGCGGAAATCATGACAAGGCAACGCGAGATCGAGAGGGGCAGACGTGCCAATGAACGTCTTGTTGTGGAAGAGCCAGGATAAGGCTAGGTCGCCCCCTGTGAAGAGATGCTGGAAGGCGGTTCCGCAGGGGGAGATAGTGGGGGGTGGTTTTTAGTCGGTAGGAATCCGGCATGCCGACGAACTGGAGTTCCGGCATCTTCCGAAGATTTTCCACCTCCGTCAGAAAACAAAAAAAAAAAAAAACATACGCGCCAGTCATTGCTTTATGTGTTTGCGCTGCTTTCTGGTTTGGCTTCAGTGTCTCTTTGCAATTTTCCATTGCTGCTTTATTTAAGCGAAATTTCTTTCCATGACTTTACTTTTGTGTAACTTTCTTCTTCTTCCTTGCTCTTAATTTATTTTCACTGCTTTGCGGAATTACGCGTAAAAGGTGGCAACAGGCAGCTGCGCATCGAACACACATGAGCCAAGTTTCTTATGTGTTTGTGATTGACTCGAAAGCCTGCTGCCGCTTTGCTGATCCCAGTAGTTAGAATGGAATGGAAGGGAAGGGTCTGTGGGCACTGGTCAATTTACATGTGGTTTGTGTGCTTGTCGACAACATTTGGAGCTTTAAAGATTTCTTGAACTCAACTGAATGTGTTATGACAGATGGCATTGAATTAGTGCATTTTGAAAGGACTTTTATTTGGATTTTTGTATAAAAATAATGAATACAATTTCGCATAGTGGCCTTAATAGCCACAAGTAAATCTTCAAATAATAGCCACCTTTAGTATTGATTTATTGATTTATTTCTGCATACAAGTTTTCTCTTTTAAATGCCACAAAAAAAATAAAATTAAAATAAAAAAAAATACATTAAAACCAGGGACCGTAAATAATTATTATCGCAATATTTTTAATCAAAAAAATCAAGATGAAGGAAGCATTGCAGATATATCATGTAGTGCAATAAAGTGATTGTTTTTGAAAGCAGTTATCAAAAAAGAAACAAAAAAAATTCTCGATTTTTATTTTCCGCTCACCGAATAATAATTATTTTTTGATTTTTTTTTTTCGATCAGAAAATAAAAATTATTTGTTGAGTTTTATTTTTTTGGGGAAAAATAAAAATTATGCGGTGAGTTTTATTTTTCATTTGCAGAATGAGAATTATTTTTCAGTTTTATTTTTTCAACACAAAATTAAAATTACGGGACGAGTTTTTGCGTTAGCAATGCAAGTTGTGTCGCTGGCATTGCTTCCACAAGTGCGAACAGCAGCTGCCGCTTTGGTGTGTGTGTGTGTGTGTGTCCACACCGCATCACTTCACTACAAATAAACCAAAAATCAAACACAAGCAATGCAGTTGTCTGCGCAGCATACATACCTGTTCTGTGTCTGTGTTGTTGTTATTGCCATTGTTGTTCCCAGCTGCTTGTTGCATTCTGAATGCAGTCACGTATCGACAGCTATGCAAATATGTGTCTAGAAGTGGGCGTGCACATGCCATCACACAACTACATACGTTGTTGTTTAAGTGTTGGTGCTGTATTAGGTGTCAATATTTATATATATTTAGTTATTGTTGTCCCAGTACTTAAGTAGTTTATTTTCGTTTCAACAAGAAAATATTTTGAAAATGGTTTGAAGAAACAAACACAACTCGAATTCAATGTCAAAGTGCATTAACAATTATTGAATCAATTCTTTTGTTAGGATGAAAAGGTTCTAAAATTATGAAACTTGCATAAGAACGTTAAGTCTCTGTAATAGCTGAGGGGGTATTCTAGTCTAGAGGCTCGATTTTGAGTTGATTTCACAGGCGTAATAGAAAAAAAAAAAACAGTAATCATTTTTACCATTCATTTTTTTGTCAGTTTTTTACTGATACTTGAAAAGTATAAAAATATATAATAGTTGAAAATAAATTCAAAATTAAAGTCGGTAAAGGCCGGCAACAACAACAATTTTTCTTTCGGCGGCTGTCCTCTCAGCAGGAAATGGCAAAATTCTGAGATTAAAAATTGCTTATTAAAGAGCTCCCAACCTGCCGTTCGGAACCGGCATAGAACTGTAGGTCCCTTCCAACCTTGTAAAAAATTCACACGCACAACATGGATGGTTGCGGGTTGCTAGGCCTTAGTCTCGTAATAGGGCTGTCGTGCCAGTCAAGAAGAAGAAAGGCCGGCAAAGTGGGCACTCAAAAAAAAAAACAGGTCTCTCCTGGTTGAAGTGATTTCAATCTTTCTGGTGATTTGAAACATAAAAATAAGATTAATTCTTATTAAACAAGCATGTAGAATTATCTGGACATAGCCGATTTGGAAAAAAATTTTTTGCACAAAATGGCGTCATTTTGAAAATAAAGGTAATTTTTTGCCTCGATTTTTTCAACTTAAGTAACTTATTTCAACTTTTTTTTTAAATAGTAAAAAAAAACAAATTACAAAAACCCCCACGTCGAGACAATTTTGATAGTATTCAGAAAGTCTGTTAAAAATTTCAAATAAATCGGTGCATTAGAACTTGAGATATCATGTCAACCGTATCGAAAAAAGCAGTTTCTAGAAAAACATGTTTAAAGTTTACAGTTTCATTTCGGAAAGTCACAAAATTAACTAGTTATAACTCCGAAAATAATTCGAATGTCCGTAAATCCTCTTAGAGGCTTATTCTTAAAGGTCTAAACTTTGAAAATATGAAAAAAAAATAATCGATTTTTAGAACTTAAGATTTTAAATAGAATACCCCCTTAAGTAAACTTATATATTGTTGGTAGTATAAATAGACACAGTCACATAGACATATCGGTCTTTTGTACCCCAGTTATTGCCTCCCCCCTTTGACCAGTAAGTGCCCGTGTTCTCAACTACTTGAAGCAGATCTCCACCTTTTCCACCATTGGGAGATTCTGCGGCCTTCAATAAACAGTCCTTGGAGTTTCTCAGAGCCTTCTTCTTCTTCTTATCTTTTAGCAGGTCGTCCGTCCATCGCCTTTGTAAAGCAAAGATTGTACTGCAGCTCAAGTTTCAGTAGCTCATTGTCCATTCGAGTCATTTTGGAATGTCCCAAAGCTGGACATTCCCTAATTTGATGAGCAGCAGTCTCATTGTCGTCTAGACTCATGTCCCAAATCGCTGAGGCACGAACCCAACAATGGTTCTCAAATCGCATTTGCTCAGCCACAGTATACATTTGGGGGTTTTGTTTTTGATAGATATCTTCAATCAGTCCATCTGTCATACATTTACATATCATACCATACATAGGTCGCAAACAGATCCTTCTTTTCTCCCTTTTGTGGCTATAAGAATTTCATATACTTCCTCCAACTGATTTGTATTTGAAACATCCTTTTGGACATAAACATCTGACATCTTAAGGCCAACAATCAATTCGTCTTTCCTACATCTTTTTGGATATTTGGATACAGACATTTGATATATTTAGACCTATAACTTTATCTTAGAAACATCCTTTCGGATACAAACATCTGACATATTTATACCTCTAAGGGATCCACCTATCAAACAGATTTGTCTGATACAAACATTTGTATTATTTAGGTTTGCAATCCGTGCTTCTTTTCATACATCTTTTCGGAAACTAGCATCTGATATATTTAGGTATCCAAACGACTCGCATGTGCTACAGTGGTTTTCTGGATAAAAACATCTGACATGTTTAGATGTAGAGCCGATCTGTCTTTCCTACATCTTCTTTGGTACAAACATCTGACATACTTAGGTCTCCAGTAATTTTGTCTTTCATACATCTTTTTGGTAACTAAAGTCTGATGTGTTTAGGTTTCCAACTGACTCATCTTCCAAACATCTGTAATGCTTAGGTCTAGAACCACCAGTCTTTTCTAAATTTGTTTTGGATACTGTCATCAGTTTTTAATAAACCATTCGTAGAGCTTTTTGGATCTCCATTCATTTTGTCTTTCATACATCTTTTCGGAAACTAACAGTTGATATATTTACATATCCAACTAACTCGTCTTTCTTACATGGTTTTCTGGATAAAAATATCTGATATTTTTAGATCTACAACCGATCTATCTTTCCTAAATTTTTGTATATACAAACATTTGATATACTTAGGTCTTTAACTGCATTGTCTTTGAAATATTCTTTTGGATACAAACGTCTGACACATTTTTGTATTATGTTGCATTTTTTGGACACAAACATCTGATATACTAAGCATTGCAATCCATGCGTCTTCGATATATCTTTTCGGAAACTAACATCTGACATATTTAGGTTTCCAACCGAATGGTCTTTCTTACATTGTTTTTTGGATAAAACCATCTAACATGTTGATGTCTACAACCGACTCGTCTTTCTTACATCTTTTCGGACTTCATCATCACATCTGACTTACTTAGGTCTCCAGTCAATTTGTCTTTCATACATCTTTTTGGTAACTAAAGTCTGATGTGTTTAGGTTTCCAACTGATTCTTCTTTCTTACATTGTTTTTGTATAAACATCTGACATGCTTAGGTCTACAACCAAGCAGTCTTTTCTAATTTTTTTTTCGGATATTGTCATCAGTTTTGAATAAATTCGTAGATTCGTAGATCTTTTTGGATATAAGCGTTTGTCGGAAAAATCCGTCTTTCATTTTTTGGGATTCTCTTCGATCTCTCAAAATATGTCATATATTTAAGTTTGAAACTCATTTATCTTTGATACATCTTTCAGGATGTTTTTGGATAATTATTTGATATACGTCCCCAACTAATCTATCTTTCATACATCTTTTTCGATAGAAACGTTTGATACACTTAGATTTCTAATTCATCCGTCTTTTTTACATCTTTTTGGATATAAACACTTGACAGACTTTGATATTCAACCGATCTGTCTTTTAAGCATCTATTTGAATACAGAAATTACAGATCTTTTCGGAGATAAGCGTCTGACATACTAAAGTGTCGAAAAATCCGTGTTTCATACATTTTTTGGGATTCAAACATCACAACTCTTTCTTTGATCCCTCAAAACATGTGATCTACTTAAGTCTGAAACCCATTGGTTTTTCATACATAAATAAATACATAAATATTTTTCGGATAAATTCATATAAACGTTTCCAACTAATCGGTCTTTCATACATCTTTATCGATAGAATCATTTGATACACTTACGTCTATAATCCATCCGTCTTTTTTACATCTTTTTGGATATAAACTCTTAACACACTTAGATATTTAACCGATCTGTCTTTTAAGTATCTTTTTGAATACGGAAATTGTAGATCTTTTCGGCTGTAAACTTTTGAGGTACTCAGCTGTTCAACTGATCCATGTTTCTTTAATTTTTTTTATATAAACAGCGACATATTTAGATCTGCGATTAATCCGTCTGTTACGGACCTGTTCCAATAAAAAGATCTGATGTATTTAAATACATTTTTTTTGGATATAAACATAGGACAACTTTTTCTCTTGAACCAATACTTAGTTCTCAAACGCATTCTCCCGGTTTCTCATACATCTTTTCGCATAAATACTTCTTTCTGATAAATATTACACATCTGTTTTATGTATCCTATTGCCTCTCTGAATCTTCTGCCTTTGATATTTTTATTCATTGAACAATCGACTGTTTCCAGTGGACCAACGATTTTTTCTTAGACAGATATTTTCGCAGATATTTAAAGTGAAACAAAACACTGACAGCCTCAAGAAGTTGTCTAACAAATATTGGAGGAAAAAAGCACAAAAAGAAAGTAAATAAAATAAACAAAGTTCCAGTTCCATTTCTGCAATTTCGTTTTATTGGCCGTGACCTTCAAAAAGTTATTGAAAAAAAAGCTGCATACACATACACAGATCTCATTTTTAATTTTGCTTATATTCCAAGTGAACTCAGTGTGAAAAAAAATGTTTTTCATTTTTCCAGTTTGTTTAGATTGAAAAATGTTGTTGTTTAAATTTCAGCCAGAAACTGAAAAATGCTTCAAAATGGCAACACGCTCACTTGTTAGTTTCTAGTATTTGTAAACAAATGCTAAATGAGTTGTGACTTTTTTTAATTATTTGTTGAATTGTCTGTTGTTGTTATTGTTGTTGTTAGTACACTAACCATTCAGTGCCCAGTCGAGTGTGAGTGCTGGCTGCGCCTTGGCAGCTTTCGTGTTTATGTCTCTGGGGTGCACACAAATCTGAGCATTGGGTAATTTTGTGTTCGTTGTTGTTGATTTTTTGGCAGGCTGCATTAAAGGTAAGAAAAAAATCGATTAAATTTTAGTTGTCATATCAAAAAGCGATCGCCAAATTTATAAACTGCCTCGTTATTGTCAGATTTAAATCAGAAACAGCTGATTTCGAAGCTAACTTAGTACATTACTGTTAAAAATTCAATTTATTCTATGCTTCTTCTAGCTTATCCACATGACCATGAACACACATGGTGAATACCGCCATTGTAATTACTTAAGCAATTTTATCTCTTTATATCCAATTTGTTTTTTCCCCAAATGTTTATTTCTGTATCTCACATGTTCATGTTATTTATTTATTTATGTATTCGCGTCTATTTTTGTGAAAATCTGGCAAATTATTAAATCATTTCGTTGGGGCTATAAATGTTTCATGCATTTTCTCATTTTGGGCTTTGACCTCTTGCCAAATGTTGTCGCTTAACTTTGTAGCCCACTTCAAATGTGTCAAAGGCAGTGAAGGGAAAAAATAAATGCAGAAATAAATAAATAAATAAGCGAATGAATGAATGAATGAGTGAATGTGTGAGTGAGTGAATACGTAGCAATCAGTCTCTGGTTTGCTTTGTGACATGAACTTGAAAATCGTTGCTCGTTTTTCTCGTTCGTTTGTTATTTCTTTTACTTGCCTTCAGTAAATACATTTGGTGCGAATCTTTGTGGGGGCGTATGTTTTTGTGTGTCTGTGTGTGTGTTTGTCACTGTTAATATTTACACACATATGTGTGCAATGTGTTTATGCACAGGAATAACCTGACAGCAGACGTTTGAGTGGGCAACGAAATTGAGCGAAGGTTGAAGAAGTGTGAATGTGAGATCTGATTTTTGTTGCAAGGTTTTGTAATGGTTTTCCCATAGAGTCAGATATTCATTCAGTTCAAAAAAGTATTGAGGTTATAGAAAAATGCGTCAGTATCAAAGGGAAGCGATTGGTATTTGGTATAGTGGCTAACTAAATGAGTTATCGAACTGGAGAATATTTGTATCAACGTTCGATACGTGCTGCATAACGAGGGCTCACTCTGCTTTCCGACAATGTTTTTATATCCTGTGGGTCATTCCGTTATTCTTCCGGGACTCTTCAGATCTTACAGATTTTGTGTGAAACGTCAGATCTTGTGGGATTCTTCAGGTCTTGTGGGATACTTCAAATCCTGTGGGATGCTTTAGATCTTTAGGGATACTTCAAATCCTGTGGGATACTTTAGATCTCGAGGGATACTTCAGATCTTATGGTATACTTCAGATCTTGTGGGATACTTCAGATCCTGTGGGATGCTTTAGATCTCGAGGGATACTTCAGATCTTGTGGGATTCTTCAGGTCTTGTGGGATACTTCAAATCCTGTGGGATGCTTTAGATCTTTAGGGATACTTCAAATCCTGTGGGATACTTTAGATCTCGAGGGATACTTCAGATCTTATGGTATACTTCAGATCTTGTGGAATACTTTAGATCTTATGGGATTCTTTAGATCTTTTGGGGGGTACTTAAAATCCTGTGGGATGCTCTAGATCTTGAGGGATACTTCAGATCTTATGGGATACTTATGATCGTGTGGGATACTTTAGATCTTCTGGGATTCTTTAGGTCTTGTGGGATACTTCAGATCTTGTAGAATATTTTAGATCTTGTGGGATTCTTTAGATCTTGTGGGATACTTCAAATCCTGTGGGATGCTTTAGATCTTGAGGGATACTTCAGATCTTATGGGATACTTCTGATCGTGTGGGATACTTTAGATCTTCTAAGATTCTTTAGGTCTTGTGGGATACTTAAAATCCTGTGGGATGCTTTAGATCTGGAGGGATACTTCAAATCCTGTGGGATGCTTTAGATCTCGAGGGATACTTCAGATCTTATGGTATACTTCAGATCTTGTGGAATACTTTAGATCTTATGGGATTCTTTAGATCTTTTGGGGGGTACTTAAAATCCTGTGGGATGCTCTAGATCTTGAGGGATACTTCAGATCTTATGGGATACTTATGATCGTGTGGGATACTTTAGACCTTCTGGGATTCTTTAGGTCTTGTGGGATACTCAAAATCCTGTGGGATGCTTTAGATCTTGAGGGATACTTCAAATCCTGTGGGATGCTTTAGATCTTGAGGGATACTTCAGATCTTATGGGATACTTCTGATCGTGTGGGATACTTTAGGCCTTCTGGGATTCTTTAGGTCTTGTGGGATACTCAAAATCCTGTGGGATGCTTTAGGTCTTGTGGGATACTTAAAATCCTGTGGGATGCTTTAGATCTTGAGGGATACTTCAAATCCTGTGGAATGCTTTAGATCTTGAGGGATACTTCAGATCTTATGGGATATTTCTGATCGTGTGGGATACTTTAGATCTTCTGGGATTCTTTAGGTCTTGTGGGATACTCAAAATCCTGTGGGATGCTTTAGATCTTGAGGGATACTTCAAATCCTGTGGGATGCTTTAGATCTTGAGGGATACTTCAGATCTTATGGGATACTTCTGATCGTGTGGGATACTTTAGGCCTTCTGGGATTCTTTAGGTCTTGTGGGATACTTAAAATCCTGTAGGATGCTTTAAATCTTGAGGGATACTTCAAGTCCTGTGGAATACGTTAGATCTTGTGGGATTCTTTAGATCTAGGGGGATACTTCAAATCTTGTCGAATACTTTAGATCTTGTGAGATATTCCCGATTTTGTGGGATATTCCAGATCTTGTGAGATATTTAAAATCTAGTGGGATATTTTAGATCTTGTGGTATATTCCAGATCTTGTAAGTTATTTTAGATCTGGCGAGATACTTCAGATCTTGTGGTACATTCCAGATATTATGGGATACTTCAGATCTTGTGCAATATTTCTTATTCGATACTTTCAGATCTATTAATTATTCAGACTAAAGTGATGTTCCATGAGGCTACCTGCCACAATCTGTGGATCATTGGTTAAAGCATTGCATGCGTAGGATACTTATACTACGATTCATTGGTTGGTTATTGCATTGGATATCAAGTTTGAGAGTGGAATGTAAATTCAAACCTTTGATTTTTTTTGTTGGCTACTTAAACCCAACGTCGGCTTTTAACTTTAGGTATTGCATCATAGTGAGCGATATCTGATTATTTTCAAAGCTTAGTAAATTTGCCCATCTCCTTATTCACCAAAATTTGGTGGTGTAAAATTTTGGCCATCTATAAAAATATAAATTTTCCAGAAGTATTAGATCTGCAGAAATTTCATGATAGTTTTGTAGGCAATTTCACAGACTTTGATAGACTTTAAAATTGAGCCTTTAAAATATCTGAAGATAAATCTCACAGTAAAGAATCGACAATATTTAGTCTGTTATATTCCTGAGGGTTAAAATTTCAAATAAAACAACAATTTTAATTGCCTGTTGGTCCTAAACAGGCAGTCAAAGATCTCAAAGGTCTTCCAGGGAATTTCAATATCATTTGAAAGAAATGGATTCAATTTTCAAAACATGGAAACCTGGTTCTAAACTTTCAGCCAGAGATAACAATGATCTCCCAGGAAATTTCAGTACTATTCCTCAAACCTCGGTTGTATCCTTAGCTAATGATCTCATAAAGCACGGATCAGTGGAAAATTCCTGAGAATTTTGTGTACCATTTCAGCAGATGTGATAGTTCTTTGAAGCTCATACAAAATTAAAAAAATATGGACAACATTTTGTTGCATATTCAAAAACTAAAACCTTATATTTTCAGATTCAATCTTAGGTTAGGTTGGATCCGAATTGGATAATATTAACTGACTTTAAATTCTATGCAAAAGCCCCCAATAAATTTGTATTATAAAAAGACCTAATATTAATTATTTCATGAGAGTTTTGCAGAAAATTTGATGAACTTTGATGGCTTTTAGATATCTTTAACAATTTCAATACCGTTAAGTTAACAATTCATGAGAATTTTGTGTAGAATTTTACAGGCTTTGATAGTCCTTCGAATCATTTAGCGAATTTCAAAGAAGATAGAAAAAATTTTAGTCGTACATTTAAAAGTTGCAATCGTATATTTTGATATTCATTTGGAGAGATTCTATCCACAGGCCCAATCGACTATGAAGTGAACTAACAGTGAAAATTTTAGGGAAATTATGTGGAACATTTTACGGGCTCTGGTGATCCTTAGAATGTTCCAGAAAATTCGTAACTCATGTACAAAAGCCTGTTGCATGTTCAAAATAGATCAAGCAAATTTTTTAAGCATAAATAAGTCAATTAAGACCCACTTAAGCATTCATACCTGTACTCCACCTACTTCTTGTCTGGAAAATTTGTTTGCGCAGCCAATTTGTCTGCATTTAAGCTGCGCCAACAAGGAGTCTGCCGCACGACTCTTAAGACTCAAAAGCAGCAAAAATGCAAAAGGAGAACAAAATTTGAAAGCTGATATAAAACTTGGCCTGCAGGTGCGCACCCAAGAAATGCCGCAAACACTTTTCTGTATCTTCTTGGTTGAGTGGTGAAAATTTGCGCACCGGCTGCCGCAGCCACAGTTTGACACCTGTCCGTGCAGCGAACAGGCAACGCAGCAGCCCACGGACACTCTGAGTATTCGCCCACACATGCAACGAGCTGACAGTGTGCGTCGTTTTAACGGTCTGACTGCACTTGCAGTTGGTTGGCAATGCTGCGGCCAGGAGGCCAACAGCGACTTGAAGGCGTTGGCAAGTTTACGAGCCGCACAACTTGAAGCCAGTGCAGCAAAATTGAACTAAGCAGCAATGTGTGTGCATAAACTTTATCTATGTGGGAGTGTTTATGTTTGTTTACATGTGTGTATGTGTGTGTGTTTGTACTTGTGGCTGAGCGCTTTGAAAAATGCTTGGAAAGCTGTTGCGTGTAGCTGCCACTCGAGTTGCAGCGGCGAAAATTTACATTCAACACTTGAGATATTTTATTTATTTTGTTTTTATTTTTTTATTTTTGTTCATTTTTCAACTTGCTGCAATTTTGCCCGAGCGAAATTATTCATTTTCTCAAGTGGGCAAACGTTCGGCATTGCAGTTTGCCATCTTTTTGTGAGGTTAGTGTCGACGTCTCAGCATTAAGGTTGCCGATTCGTCGTAGAGTTTGACATTTTAATGTGATTTTTATTTTTGCTCGGCAAATGTTGGCAACTATAGTATAAATAAAATATACCGACTTGGTGCACATGTGTGCGTTAAGTGCTTTGCGTTTGTGACGTTGTAAGTCTGTCTGTGGCTGTAAGCGAGTTAAGGTGTGTTGGCGCTTGGATTTTGTGCGCCTCGTAAGATTTATCACGTGAAACGTGTTGCAGGTCAAGCGCCACTTTTACCAGAATGGCAACAACAACCATAGCAACAACAACGCCAATAACAATAGCAGCAACAGCAACCGGCGCTACTGTGGTTGTTGTTGCCGTCACTACAATGGTTGTTGCATTCGCTATTCGAAATTGGTCCAAGCGGAAATGTCCACTCAGACTGTCGTCTTGTGTTGGTTTGTTGTTGCTTTTACTATTTTTTTTTTTTTTTTTTTTCGCGCAGGAGGTGGAAATCTTCATAGATACTGATGGCAACCCATCAGCATGCCGGATTCTTACCGACTAAAACCACCCCCCGTTAACCCTTCATTTGCTTTTACTATGTGACAGTCTGTGTGTAGTTTTGTTATTGCTTTCAGCTGGTCTTTGTTGCTTTTTGAAAGCACCAACTGTGTAAATATCTGACTTTAGGGTCGTTTTTCGGCTCACGGAAGTAAAAAAACGTCAACCGATATTAGCCATCCTGTGTATGTGTGTTGGATTTTCGTTTGTATCTTTTCACATTAATATTTTAGATTTTGCCGCTTTTGGTGCGGAATTTGGTCGAATTTTTTTCTCTTTTGGTTATATCTCATCGGTTTTCTGCTGAACTTAACTTAAGGGATTAAGATTACTGAATCAAGTACCAACGCAAAAGCATTGCAGTAAATTAAGAGTTTAGGTTTGTCTAGAATTTTCAATTTCAAAAATGGCTTGAAGGGAACACATTTGTAGCAAAAATAAAATAAAACAAAACATAAAAATTAAATAAAATACTAAAATAAATAAAATAAAATAAAATAAAATAAAATAAAATAAAATAAAATTAAAATAAAACAAAACAAAATAAAATAAAATAAAATAATACAAAATAAAATAAAATAAAATATAATAAAGTAAAGTAAAATAAAATAAAATAAAATAAAATAAAATAAAATAAAATAAATTAAAATAAAATTAAATTAAATTAAAAAAAAAAAATTAAATAAAATAAAAAAATTTAATAAAAAAAATTAAACTAAAGTAAAATAAATTAAATTAAAATAAAATAGAATAGAATAAAATAGTAAAATATAAAATAACATAAAATAAAATAAAATAAAAAAAAATAAAAAAAATAAAATAAAATAAAATAAAATAAAATTAAATGAAATGAAATGGAATAAAATAAAATAAAAATAAATTAAAATACAGTAAAATAAATTAAATTAAAATAAAATAGAATAATATAAAATAAAATAAATTGTAATATAAAAAAATAAAATAAAATCAAATCAAATCAAATAAAATCCAATAAAATCAAATGAAATAAAATAAAATAAAATAAAATAAATAAATTAAAAGAAAATAAAATGAAATGAAATGGAATAAAATAAAATAAAAATAAAATAAAATAAAATAAATTAGAATACAGTAAAATAAAATAAAATAAAATAAAATAAAATAAAATAAAATAAAATAAAATAAAATAAATAAATTAAAAGAAAATAAGATGAAATGAAATGGAATAAAATAAAATAAAAATAAAATAAAATCAATTAGAATACAGTAAAATAAATTAAATTAAAATAAAATAGAATAAAATAGAATAATATAAAATAAAATAAAATAAAATAAAATAAAATAAAATAAAATAAAATAAAATAAAATAAACTAAAATAAAGTAAAATAAAGCAAAAAAAAAATGTAATAAAAAAATAAAATAAAATGAAATGAAATGAAATGAAATGAAATGAAATGAAATGAAATCAAATCAAATCAAATCAAATCAAATCAAATCAAATCAAATCAAATCAAATCAAATCAAATCAAATCAAATCAAATCAAATCAAATCAAATCAAATCAAATCAAATCAAATCAAATCAAATCAAATCAAATCAAATCAAATCAAATCAAATCAAATCAAATCAAATCAAATCAATTCAAATCAAATCAAATCAAATCAAATCAAATCAAATCAAATCAAATCAAATCAAATCAAATCAAATCAAATCAAATCAAATCAAATCAAATCAAATCAAATCAAATCAAATCAAATCAAATCAAATCAAATCAAATCAAATCAAATCAAATCAAATCAAATCAAATCAAATCAAATCAAATCAAATCAAATCAAATCAAATCAAATCAAATCAAATCAAATCAAATCAAATCAAATCAAATCAAATCAAATCAAATCAAATCAAATCAAATCAAATCAAATCAAATCAAATCAAATCAAATCAAATCAAATCAAATCAAATCAAATCAAATCAAATCAAATCAAATCAAATCAAATCAAATCAAATCAAATCAAATCAAATCAAATCAAATCAAATCAAATCAAATCAAATCAAATCAAATCAAATCAAATCAAATCAAATCAAATCAAATCAAATCAAATCAAATCAAATCAAATCAAATCAAATCAAATCAAATCAAATCAAATCAAATCAAATCAAATCAAATCAAATCAAATCAAATCAAATCAAATCAAATCAAATCAAATCAAATCAAATCAAATCAAATCAAATCAAATCAAATCAAATCAAATCAAATCAAATCAAATCAAAT
>OZ057399.1:52422788-52622788 GCA_964056695.1 Melieria picta | reverse complement strand
CTTCATATTTCGAGAATGTGAAATGTTTAACTATTTGCTATATTTTTCGCTTAATGAAGTGAAATGCGTGCGTGAGCTGCTCTAATCATCACTCACAGCCACATAGAGAGGCTTTGGTGTGGTCTGGCGGGGTCTGCTTTGGTCTGGTCTGGTCTGTCTGCTGTGCTCCTCTTCCACTTGTGGCCTCATTAAAGTGCTTGTACCGTTATCAGTTTGCCAGCGTTGCTCGCGCTTAAGCCTTGTCCAATTTACTTCAATTTGGCTCACACCGAAGTGAGCAACGACGTTGTTGTTGTCCTTTGGTATTTGCCACTGTTTACTGTGGGCTGCGTATTGCCGCAGCAATGCCCGCATTGCCTTTCAATGCTGATTGCGTGCGAAAGGCATATTTTTTCATGCCCGCTAGCTTTTCTTCTTTACTGAATTTTTTATTTATTTTTTGTTTGCGTAATTCTTTTTGTTGTTGCAATTTTGCAAAGGAAAAGGATATTAAACGCGCGCGCGCACACACACTAAAGGACATTAAATGCTCATTATTCATCGACGCTATGAAAGCGTGCGGAGAGCAAAAGTCGCGCAGTGCGAGTAAAAGTAAGAAATAAGCGTAGTAGAAAGAAAAGAAACAAGAAGAAGCAGAAAACGTAGAAGAAGCAACGAATAGATAGTGACAGCTGCGGGCAAGTGAACACGCCGCATGCCTCAACGTTGGTCACTTGCAACATGACGCCGCGCACTCCTCAACGTCGCCTAACATTTAATGTATACAAATTTTCATAAATTTTTTAACATTTTACGTGGATTTTTGTAAAAAGAACGCAGCACTGGTGTGTAGTCAGTCACGTGACTACGGTGTGGGCATAATGCTTCCATCATACTATGACTACATATAATGAAAAGCATATAAAATGAGTAATTGCCAACATGTTTCGCAACATTTATTGCTATCTGAAGGCGCAAACGTTTACACAATGGAGACGAAATTAAGAGGCAGACGTTGAAGTTTGTACCGAGAAACGTCTGTCTAAATTAAGATGAGGTGTCTTGTAGAAAATGTGGAACAAAAGACATTGATAAGTACTTGAAGACATGCAAAGTAAGAAACAGTGGAAAGGGAAGAGGGGAGCTGAAGAGCGAGAAAAAACATAACGTTTAAGCACTCAGGTTAGAATGGATTAAGCATCGTTTGCATAGTTCAACTTACATGCGAAGGCCTAATGAGACCATTGTGAGTCTCTGTTTTTATTTGAAGATGTATCGAATAGTGTCCGAAATCCTTTATCAGGTTCAATTCTCTCGTACTCATATTTGAGTTCATAAGTCTTCAGATTGCACGATGAATGCCCCTTTTGTTCGTTACTTTTCGTCCATCCATTTCATCTGTTCGTTTCTCTGCTCATCTCTGTTCGCACAAGTTGAGATATCAGAATGAAATTTCGAACTTTCATCTCTGTCATCTCTCTCGACTGTCATCTTTGTCTCCGAAAAAGGCGTCTCTGTGAAAAAAGCGCCCAACATTTCTTTGTCCAGCTGTATTTTAATGGCTCTTGCATGCAAGGACAACCAAAGGATCTCAACAGAAAAGCAGCAACTTAGACTTTAAACAATTCATGCGTCTATTTATTCATTGGTATTTGAGTTCATACGTCTTCAGATTGCACGATGAATGTCCCTTTTGTTCATTGCTTTTCGTCCATCCGTTTCATCTGTTCGTATCTCTGCTCATCTCTGTTCGCACAAGTTGAGATATCAGAATGAAATTTCGAACTAGTCTCTTGACTGTCATCTCTGATGTTTTGCAAAGTCCAACACAATGTTTTAATATAAATAAAATCGTCCAGTATTTATATGTCCAACGGTGTTTTAATGGCTCTCACTTGCAAGGACTACCACAGGACCTCAACAGAAAAGCAGCAACTTAGACTTTAAACAATTCATGCGTCTATTTATTCATCGGTATTTGAGTTCATAGGTTTTTAGATCGTTCGATGATTGTCCCTTTGTTCGCTATTTTTCATCCATCCATAATTTTTTTCGCACGAGTTGAGATATCAGCATGAAGTTTCAAACTAGTCTCTTGACTATCATCTCTGCCATTCTCCTCCTCTTTTTGTTAAGTCCAACACAATGTCTCCATATAAGCAAAAAAAGTGACCAACAATTTCTTAGTCCAGCTGTGTTTTAATGGCTCTTGCATGCAAGGACAACCGCAGGACCTCAACGGAAAAGCAGTTACGCATTGTTCATTCATTTTGGTTCCATTGTGTTTTATGTTATTTTGTGGCTTTAATGAGTTTTGCTAGCAGGTGCCTAAAAATTTTGCGCTACTTTAAGCACAAAACATAGCAAAGAAAGCAGCTGGACAACGTTGGTCCATATATATGAGTATGTGTGTGTGTGTGTATATGTGTGACTAGTTGGCAGCGTGTTTCCAGGCTATGCGGAAACTTTATGTTTAATCATTTCCATTTGGCACTTTGCACTGCCCGCTCTTCTTCCACTATTTTGCCACCCACTATTTTATGTGTTACAAGTCCTTCATTTTAGCTGATAAATTGTGCAAAAATATGGCAATGGTAAAGCAGAAAAATTAAAAAAAAATAAAAATGAGTAGAAAAAAAATTGTTAGCAGCATGAAAAGGAAGGAAGAAGCAGGAAGCAAAGAAAGCAGCAACCTGCCACAAATTGCCAAATCGTGACTGGCATAAATTTTGCTGTTGTTGTCGTATGGTTAGCAATTACTACAGTTGTTGTTGTTGTCGTTGCTGGTAGCCCTGTGTGAGACATTTGCTGTTTATATTGTTAGTGTTGTTGTAATATAGAATATTTTTTTTATTTTTGGTTTTTTAAATTTTTTTTACTGCCAGTTTTTTCCAGCTACTCGTATGTATAAAATTTATTTATTTTATTTTTTTTTTCGGTACTCATCGAGTTGAAGAGCTTCTGTGGCCATTCGTTCTTGGGGTTTTTTTTGAGTTGGTTTGTAAAAGTCACATTTCATATTTTCCTTTTTTGTGTGATTGATTTCGCTTTGTTGTTGATTTCTGTGGTCAGCCTAATTGAATGCTTGTTCGATTTTGATGGCTTAAGAAGAAGAGACAAAATTTTTTTGACTGGCTTTGAAATGTTTGCAGGTATTGAAATATTTCTACTGACAATGTGACAAGACAATTTCATGTGGGTGGATTAGTTGTCATTAAATTGAGTAGCAGTTGAGTGTAAGAGTGACTTGGGCCACTCATTGGGTGTTCGATGCATACCTTTTCTGTTATACTTTGTTGTTGCCATCAATTGAAAATCATCAATTCAAAGAAGTTTTCAACATGCTTTAGAATGATTTGTATAAAGTGGAAAATTTTTGCATACTCACCTTTGAAAATGTCAATCATTGTGGGTTTGAACCACAACTCAACAAAGAACATTAAAGAAAGCTCTTTTTTCGATACTCTCAAGAAATCTTTGGGTATTCGTGGCGAGACAAATATTTGCTTTTAAAATGTATTCAATCCACAGACTCAACTTATAACAAATAAAGAAGGCCTTTCTTTCAGTACTCTCTCAAATTATTTTTGAGAATTACCTGTGAGGGAGGTATAACCTTTTGAAAAGCATCCAATAAAAAAAGAAAAGCATCCTTACGGGACAACTGGTCTAATACGTCCCACCAAATTTTTAATACCCCTCCAAAACAATGATTCAGATCTTTTGACGCACGAAAAATATGTAATTGAATTTAAATTTTCTGAGTATACAACATAATCTTCTGGCCTCAACTTTCATTGCATGCGAACATTTCTATTAAGAGAATTTGGGTTTTCAAAATTAAACTCGGCCTCGAAAGTGTTAACTGAACCCAAATAAAGGGAGATTGTTTTTCATTCTTAAGGACAACGGGCTGCCAGACCTAATTGCTTGATACATACTTCAATTTATAGGTTAGTTTTTTTGGCACATTTTCACATTCATTCATCTTTCTAGACCTTTCTCTTGACAACAAATCTTTACAGAGACCTTTGAGAAACAGTTTAGTTGAATTTATTTGTATGAAAAGCCTCTAATTCACCGATATACAATATTGCCGGAAGCAGTGGCGCACTCAAGAGGGTTGTGGGGTTCACACCCCTTCCAAACATGGTTTCAAATGGATTATGAAATTATTAATTTATAAAATAAGAAAATAAGAATTTTTTGTATTTTCTTCTAATTATTTTTTTTATTTTCTCTTACTTATTGCTACTTATTGCTAAAATAAATAAATTTAATAAATAAATAACATTATAAATTTATAAAATAAGATAATAAGAATATTTCATACTCTCTTTCTAATAATTTTTTATTTTCTCTTACTTATTGCTACTTAAAGATAAATTCTTCTATTTATAAATAAAATATTTATGGGGTCAAATTTTGTTAACACTGGAACGCTCAAAGCAGTCAAAATTATACTTTTCTTTTATTATTATTATTTTTTTATTTTTTCTAAAAAAAAATTTATTTTTTAAAGCCAAATTATTTAACAAAAAAAAAATATTATTTACAAATATTCTACCATATTTGGTAACATAATTTCATATGGGCATTTAACCCCGACTTTTTGAAGACGCTATTTGGTTGAGTTTGTAATAAAAATTACGAATGTCAAAGTTACCTCAACATGCTGTGGTGGACACCAGTGTCGCTGCAGTAGCGAAAGGGTTAACGAAGTTTAAATTGGTCGGACATTCCAGTTGAGTGTCTTGATTTTTTTTTAAAATCCAGTTGTTCTTTAATATTGTTACAAAAAATTAGTTCTCCTACCTAACGCAGGCGGAATTCGTTTCTCTGAATTGTGCTCAAAAATAAAACACATTTAACTTCTTCAACGACGTTTGCCTTTCAGCTGTACTTGTTTGCTTATAGCGCAGCTCGAACATCTCAGTATCGTCTTGCATCGTCTCTTCGATTGTTCCATCGAAATTCCTATGCTCCCAAAAGTATGCTATGCTCGAAACTCGTTCTGAAATATCTCAATATTGCCTCACAATTTTACAGTGATGGCGAGCATTATCGTCACAATATGTATAAATCATTAGAACGCATTATTATTGCTTACTTTTAGGCGCAAAATAAAAAAAGAAATTCCTCTAAAAAAAAGAAATCCTATCTGCGCAACTGTAGAACAGTGTGCCCCTCTGGTCTCCCAATGAGCTGCCATGTCTGTTCTCTTCTCATTCTTTTCGCTACTTCTTCGCACCAAACTGTCTTTAAATGCATCCACACCTTGAAAATCAAACAAGTTTCAATTGCACAAACTTTCTTTCATTTTGTGCAATTTTAATTTTTATTTGAGTAGAATTTTTTTTTTGATATTCTCAAAAAACCTTCAAGACATTGCGTCTGCTTTTTATTCTTAAGCGCTGTTGCCACTTCTGCTTTTATTGACCGCATTGCGATTTTTTGCTTAAAACACTTAAAACGATTTACTGTAAATTTTTTTGTTTTGCTTTTGTGAAGCAACTATTTGCCGTATTTGCTGCTCTGCAGTGCTAGTTTTTCTATCTTTCTCTCTATAAGCGTTCTTTGATTATTGTAGTTTTAGTTGAAAGTGTGGTTTTTGTTGGTTTTATTGTTATTATTGTTGATGTTGTTGCAAGCAACATTTATTACTTTTGCATTATGAGCAGCGTTTAAAATCCCAATAATTGTGCAAAGTGCAGAAAAGTGTAGTGCAGTTGGCAGCATTGCAAGCGGGGTGAAGAGCAGAAGGGGTTCATAAATGGAGAGAGAAAATTGTAGGAAAAAAAAAACAGATGGACAGAAAGAGATAAACAGGCAGAAGTTTGCTAGATGTACAGAAGGGAGACTGATAGACAGACAGACGGAAAGACGAACCTTGAGGGCGATAGAGAGACAGTTAAAGCTACCAGCAGACGAACAGCAGGCAGACATACGGCAAGACAGACATACAGACAGACAGCAAGAAAGATATTCATATAGAACGACTTAAGAAAAAAATATGTAAAAAGCACAAAAAGGAATCAAATTGCTCTAATGTAAGAAAGCATTAAACGAAAAAAGTTGTAGGTACAGAAAAGTGGGCAAAAGTAAAAGGAGGAAAATAGTGCAACACGGTTGAGCTGATTGCCCGCACAAAAAGCTTATGAGCTGAAGCAGAGTTGGTGGCGACGAGGCGAGGCTTGCAAGAGTTCGGAGCAGAAGACGCGCAGAAAAATAGCAAAGAATTTTAACAGCGCAGCGTTAAATTGAAGGGACGACTCAGTGGCAACACAAGGAAGCGCATTGCTGTGTTTGTGGGCGCCCAACAACAACAACATTCTCAGCATACTGCAATGCACAGTGGTGAAAAAAAAACATTGCAGAAAATCTCTTAATAATTTCTTTCTCTGCGCCCACTCAACAACCGTGGCAACAAAAACAATTTCGCTTAAAGATAAAAAAAAAAAAAAACAACAACAAAATGTATGAAAAAATTAACAACAATAACAACAACGGCTGCGCTTGTAAATATTGAGAGTTGTGCAGGCAACCATTAAATGGTCGCTGGTTATGTTTCCCCGCTCGCTGTTGTACAGCGCCCGCAGCGAACACAAAAAGAAACAAAATGAATGACAAAGTTGACGGCATTGCAACGAGTCGTGGCGATCGCGGTCGTGATTGGGGCAACTGGTGACGCAGGAAGTGCTACCGGAAATGCGGCCATAATGTAAAAGTTGCGTACAGATTTTTATTGATTTTGCGTTGATTGTGGCAAATGGCAACGAAACGAAACGATGGCGAGGGCGAGGTCGAGGACGCTAGTTCGATGTTGTGAAGCCGCACTAAGGCGAATTGCTTTTAAGATGAAAGTTGCAAGAAATGGTGGATTTAATGAATTTCTGAAAATCATTCTATGTAGTTGCATTATAAAGTAATCGAAATTCTAGAAATATTATTTTAAATGCATTTTACAAACTATTCATACATTTTGTAGCATCAATTAGAGCTAACAAAATTTCGTAAACTTGAAATCTTATTAAGAACAAAAAAATTGAAGACAAGGCAAATATGTTATTTGTTTATTTTTGTATTTTTATTTTATTTTATTTTATTTTATTTTATTTTATTTTATTTATGTAATGTTATTTTATTTTGTTTTATTTTATTTTATTTTATTTTATTTTATTTTATTTTATTTTATTTTATTTTATTTTATTTTATTTTATTTTATTTTATTTTATTTTATTTTATTTTATTTTATTTTATTTTTTGTATTTTATTTTATTTCATTTTATTGTGTAATGTTTTATTTTATTTTATTTTATTTTATTTTATTTTATTTTATTTTATTTTATTTTATTTTATTTTATGTTATTTTATTTTATTTTATTTTATTTTATTTTATTTTATTTTATTTTATTTTATTTTATTTTATTTTATTTTATTTGGTTTGATTTAATTTCATTTGATATTATTTTATTTGATTTGATTTGATTTGATTTGATTTGATTTGATTTGATTTTATTTTATTTTGTTTTATTTTGTTTTATTTTGTTTTATTTTATTTTATTTTATTTTTTTGTATTTTATTTTACTTCATTTTATTGTGTAATGTTTTATTTTATTTTATTTTATTTTATTTTATTTTATTTTATTTTATTTTATTTTATTTTATTTTATTTTATTTTATTTTATTTTATTTGGTTTGATTTATTTTAATTGATATTATTTTATTTTATTTGATTTTATTTGATTTGATTTGATTTGATTTGATTTGATTTGATTTGATTTTATTTTATTTTATTTTATTTTATTTTATTTTATTTTATTTTATTTTATTTTATTTTATTTTATTTTATTTTATTTTATTTTATTTTATTTTATTTTATTTTATTTTATTTTATTTTATTTTATTTTATTTTATTTTATGTAATGTTATTTTATTTTATTTTATTTTATTTTATTTTATTTTAATTTATTTTATTTTATTTTATTATTTTATTTTATTTTTTTTAATTTTATTTTATTTTGTAATATTTTATTTTATTTTATTTTATTTTATTTTATTTTATTTTATTTTATTTTATTTTATTTTATTCTATTTTATTTTATTTTATTTTATTTTATTTTATTTATTTTATTTTATTTTATTTTATTTTATTTTATTTTATTTTATTTTATTTTATTTTATTTTTTAATTTTTATTATTACAGACTATAAGAATACAAGATAGATAAGTATATGCATTAAAAACTTAACATTAAAAATTATGAGATAAATAGCATTTTAAGGCATTAAGGCATAGAAAAAGAGAGATCTAAGTCAACAGTGAAACATTTTTATATATACTTCTTTATTTCTTGTATTGTTTCAGGTAATTACTGTTGATTGATATTGGCTGTCAAACTATATACAAGGTTTGTAAAAAAAGGTAACTTCTCAAATCTCACGGACTTTTTACATTCTATAAAATGTAGTAAAGTTATATCTATTATATATATTATTTTTGCAAGAAATTGAAGGTTTTATTTAGCATAGTTGGAATGAGAATTAGCTTAGTTGATTTAGATCAAATATGCACCATTTTGTTCCAGAGTTCTTCTCATTTTGAAGAAAATTCCCTTATGTGTCTCCTTTAGAAACCCTTGCCCCTATTTCCAAAAAACTGAGATAGTTAGTTTTCACAAACATCTCTTAAGGTGAACTTTTCACCAGCAAAATCATTCGACAAAGACAAGAACAGATGGTGAAGAGGTGCTAGGTTCGAATCCTAGTTCGGGCTGGTGAAACACTCGTCTACTTCTATCGCTATCCACATGAAGCTGATGAGAATTATTCACCTCCAAGTGTGAAAGGAAATTGCCAAAAAACCGCCGTTCGGATTCGGTATAAAACTATAGGTCCCCTTCCCTTTCCCCATCCGTTAAAAAAAAAAACAGTGTTGCATACACATTTCAAACGGGTGGAATTTGTGGTATCACAATGGGCCCATATGGAGGCCTGAGTGTGTTTCAAGCCGAAAACGGCTCATTCTTTCGGGAAAATTTTTTTTGTGTGTGATAGAATCTGTCAATGCGGTGGTTTATAGCCATGTTACATGTTTGTACGGCAGGTGGGCATGGTACCTCCCATACGACCTAAATTTTTAATATGGTATATCTTCGGTATTATAAGTCGGACAGCATTGAAATTTGGTACAGCCTCATGGCGTAAACATGTCGTTCCACCAGTAATGGAATGGGCGTTGGACAGAGGGCGTGGCACTTTTTAAATTCCGGTGTACCTTTGGAACTAGAGCGTTCACATCAATGACACTCGGTACAAACTAACGATTTGGTTGTGTCCTTTGACAGGAGGAATGGGGTGGGTTTTTGACACGGGGGCGTGGTACCGCCTCCATTTTTTTAAACATAGATTGTTTATCCAGACTGACTGACTGATTGATTGATTGGTTGATTTATCATCGCCCAGCCCAAACCGCTGAAGCTACAAACATGAATTTTGGACTGTAGTTACATCTTCAAGAATTAACCTTCGCCAAGACGGGATTTTTTGAAATTCGGGGTCTAAAAAGGCAAAACATGGGTTAAAGTTAAAGTGTTGTATGAAGAAACGTGATTTAATAAACATATTGAATTTAAACTTCCTGAAAATATTCTAGATCAAAACTTATTCGACCCGTATTTTATAATTTTTCGAAAATCAAAATTTAACTGGCCCAACAATGGGTTAAGGTTTATTTACGGAAAGACTCCGAAACAAACAACACGAACCGATGGGCCTATTGACTTCAACAATTGTAAAAATAATTGAAATAAATAAAATTAGACACGTGTTTCTCATTATTTTCAAAATCGAAATCTAACTGAATCAACCACGTGTTAAAAGTATGTATGGAGAAAGAAATTTTGCTGAGCCCTTTTGACTTCAAACTTTGTGAAAGTGCTTCAAATGTAAAATAACTCGATACGTAATTTTTTCGAATATTAAATTTGGACGGGATCAGCGACGGGTTAAAAGTTTGTATGAAGAAACTATGAAATGAAAAATATGAATTAATGGGCCCATTGACATCAAACTCTTTGTGAGAAATAATTTGACACGTTTTTCACTTTTTTGAAAATCAAAATCTAACGGGGTCAACAATGGGTTAACAATTTGTATGGAGAAACAAGATTTATTGGGCGTTCTGACTTCAAACTTATCAAAAGCAGTTCAATTGGGAAATAATAAAAACGTACTTTTAATTTTTTGGAAAATCGAAATCTACCATGGTAAACCAAGGGTTAAGAATTTGTTTGGAGTAAATGTGAAAACATATGATTTAAAGGGCCTTCTGACTTCAAAATTTTTAAAACACTCGAAATCAAAGATAGACACATGTTTTTTTTTTTAAATCAAAATTTGATGGGCTCAACAATGGGTTAAGAATTCGTATCGGGGAAAACAGGAGAGCTTGCGCGCAAAGCCGCAGGGCCCAGCTAGTTAAATTATAAGCTATTCGATTTATTTAATTAATTTTTATTTTTTTACCCTTTCAAACTTCTCCCGATGCAAATAAGTTCGATGCACAAATGACATTTGCACAGTGTAGCATCTCAATGAGCGCTGATTGCATACAGCCGCCTTTGTCAGAATGTTCGTATGACCGCTCAATTCATCGCTTAAAACATACAATTAGTATGCAATTTTGGTTACTGGCTCACCTGCCAATTATTTGACCGCAAATGCAAGACGCCCCGCTGAACGCACAACGCGTCTGCCGAACTAATGAGGGACAATGGACAATGCTGAAGGCAGCAAAACCATCAATTATGCACACTTGACGCGGCAGCGAGAACGCGTCGAGAATGGCAGCATTGGGCGTGGCGCTGTGGGCGTGCATGCGCAGGTGACAAAAAGACAGCCGACTGTGACGTTAACGTTGGCATGTTTGCATGCGTGTGGCGGCTGCTGCGCTGTCTGCACTCAAGCGGCGATAATTGCCAGACCCATGCAAGATCACCTCGGACAGACAATGCCTCGTGGGTCTATAAGTGCGAAATCAAGTGGCGATGACATTTGGCCATTTTGTGCTAATTTAATGATGAGAATGTGGCAACAACATCGTCAACAAATGTTGTGTTGTTTTTAATGTTGATGACGCTGATGAGCCCACTGCGGTGATTAGTTAAATGCACCACATGGTGAGATGAACAAAGTGGACGTCGCACATTGGGAAAAAACAGGCAAAAACGCTCGCATCGCCTATTTTGAGCTGTAGAATCTAAAGTTTTTGCACTAGAAAACTGAAATTTCGTTATTATCTTCAGAATTCTTCAGAGAATTGTATGGTGTAATTTCTTTTTAATTTCCCCTACCAGGAGCTGGTACAGTCGGAAGTTAAGAGTTTTAAAAACATACATAATCAGAAGCAAAAAAAAAGTCAATATTTTGATAACTGATTCTCGTAGAAGATCAAAAATAAAGTTACACATGTTTTAGCGTTTTTTAATTTGAGCAATTTTTCGCAGCACGGTTTATGGTTTCCGAATGTATAACGAAAAATTTAATAACTTCGGAAATAAAAAAGATAAAGGATTGAATTTTCGCATAACGGTTTCCCAAAAGTAGAAGATGATTTATTCCAAAAATGAAAAAAGTTCGCCCACGGCCACGCCTACTCTCCATACAGACTTTATTTTTAACAATATTAAAATAGACTAAAATTTTGTTGTCATACATTAAAATGTTCTTTAGAGACACTTAGCCCACTTTTATAAAAGTAGGCAAACTCTTTCTTAAAAAAATTTAAACTATTCATTTACTTTTATATAGCACGGAAAATGTTAACTGACAAGTATAACTTTCCTCACTAAAAGTGAAAATAATGACTTTTTATGTATCTCAAGGGGTTAAAGAGGCATGTCACACCTATTTCCAAACAAAAATATCTCTAAACGGACGGTAAATATTTAAAAGTTCATATTTTGAAAAATATCTTTATATGGCAACCCTGTTAAAAAATGGGCAAACCACGCCCATTTTAGGCAATATGTTGTTCTCATGATTTCCAAAGTGTTTGTACGAAATTTCAGTTTCGTGTCTCAACTTTTTTGAAAGCTATTATGAATACCTTCCCTCAGACAGACGAATTGGAAGGCATATTAACAGACGGACATAGATAAATCAATGCGATATATATATACATATCCCAATTCTATATATTTAAATACATATTTATTCCTTTCAACACCAGCCTTGCTGTTTTTCATACGTTATAGTTTTGCTCAGCAATTAAAAATATATCGTTGCTCACCAGAACTGAGTACAAAAAGTGCTTGGGTTGGCATGCGAAAATTGCTTGCATTCACGCTGACGCAGGACTCCACAGATAAGTTTGGTACCATCATTTAGCTGAATGTCCCACCTAATCAGTGTATACGTATTTCGTGGAATGCTGTGGAATCTCAAAAGTTACAGTCCAGAGAAAATCTCGATTTTTCTCATTTTTATCAAAAAATTAGGCAAATGTTAGATATTTTTTTTTTGTCAAAATAAACATTTTTTAAATGCAATTTTTTGGTATATTAATTGCTTAAATATCATAACCCCATATGTGAAAAATTAAGGGATTTCATTAAAAAATATAGATTCTACGGGCATCTGAAGACAGTCTTGTTAACGATATTTTGCTAGAAGTGAAAATAATATAATAAAACGTTCAACTTTGAAAGGCCGTAAAGTCAAGGTCATGCGATGAAGAGACTTGAAAAGTTGATTTGCTGTCTCGCTAGTCTATCTATATTACGACAAGTAAAAAAAAAAACAGATTCGCAACTTTTGGATTTGCTCCAATGCGAGCGTTTTTGCCTGTTTTTTCCCAATGTGCGTCGTAAGTGTAAAACAATTTTGTGGGCTCCAAAAAATAAGTGTGTGTCATTGTTGTTGTTGTGCTTATGGTTTATTGAATTTTTAATTAAAATTTTGATGCATAATATTTTTATAGTCAGTTTTATGTGGGGAACATAAAAACGAAAAAACGCAGCTGGCAAACGTGATAGCGCCTAAAAGTGGGCAATGAATGAATGAATATGAATGAGTTTTTTTCTTTTGTTGCACCAAATTATAAAATATGAAAGCAAATGACAACCACAAAGGGTAATTTCAATGACAGCAACAACAACAACAACAACAACCCCAATGCGGGTAATTAGAAAGACAACAATAACAAAAATTGAAATGTGCTGCGAACAAGTTTAATGAGCCAAGCGCACAGTAGCTGCAATTTCGTATGACAACAAAAAGCACATAACACATATTTATGGCGACATTAAAAATTACAACAACAACAATAACAATAACTTTGACAACAATAACTCCCGCATGAAATTTAGCAAAAATGTAAGCATCGCTAATGCAGCAACCCAGCATTTCAGGTGCGGTTTGTGTGACTTGGGCGCGACTTTTTAAAGTCATAGTGACAGCAAAATGTGCCGTTACTTTACTTACCCCTCATGTCACACGCTGTGGCCACATAAACTACAAATGACGCGCAATGACTGCAGCGCAAAATTGCCATAAAAACTGCACCAAAGCCAAAATTACCAGCACCTCCTGTCTGCTCCAAGGATAATAAGGACATGCACGACGCAGTGCTGCTGGCAGCGTTCGGCTGCAGCGGCAGCATGGCACAAAAGAGTGCACCATTGTAATGACATTGGCAGCATATTGGCGTTTGTTGTTGTTGTTGTTGTAGCTCGTAGCATACAACGCTGAGCAGCGTTAAGCCTTTAATCGCATTTAATAACCGCGCAGACGGCGCACAGTGCAGCCGCCTTTGGCGCACTATGTGGCGCAGGTTGCAGCGAAATTAAATGGAACTTTTGCTCAAAGTCGTTGTGAGCGAGTTGAAGCACAGCAGCTATGAAGGGCGAGTCGGGGCAGCCATGGTCGGGAAGATGAATGCGATAGTTGAACGAAAGGTCGTAGGAAAATAAACAAATGAGACTTACTATGGCAGCGGCAGATAGGAAAAATAAAGCCAACTATTTAAATAGGGCAATGTGGTTGAAGAAGAAAATAAAGAAAAGGTAGAGGAGAAAAACCTAGTCATGAGAACGAGACAGCGCAGTTGTGGCCAAAGTAGCTGCAGCCGGAAATGGCCGATATGTCAGTGGAGAAGGTCAAAGTGTTTGGGGGCTGCAGCATAACATGGACCTGTGGTATATATGTATACCCCGATGTAGCATCACGGCTGCTGGAGCCATCAATGTTGCCATTGCTTGTTAAAAACGGTCTTTCCTTTTAATGTCCTTGCGCAAACTGTCGTGTAGGATTCTGGCTTGTTGTCTGTTGTGGCGTGTGGCATGTACTCACTGCTCTCCTGGCAGGCGTCAGTGTCAGTGCTGTAGCCGCATTGGCGCAATTTATGTGGCAGGAAATGGCTCTCGTTGCGGACCGGCGGCACTGTAGCGATTTTAATAGACGAACATAATTTTGCCCCCAACAACAAAACACCGAGTTGATGGATTTGTTCAAACAAATTTGCGCATTTATGCGTTCACTGAAATGCTTTAGTATTCTTCTTTCATACCACGTTTAATCGTAGCTCGTTTGCTTATGATTACAGATGGTTGGTGATGAATTCTTAAGATTCTTCTTTGCGTTTGTGTGTGTTATTTTTTGTCAATTGTTGGGCTAACTACTGAAATAACTCAATTGTAGATATTTTATATTTTTATATTATTGCATCTTTATATTTTTGTTTGTTAATTTTTTTTATTCTCTAATTTTTGTAATTTATTTTATTATACAATAATATTAGTAAATTATAAAATTAATTATTTTTTTTTTAGTTTTAGTTTTATGTTTTGTTGTTTTTATTTTTGTTTTCTTATATTTTTATTTTTATGTTTTCATAATTTTATATTTTTATATGGTTTATATATATATATAAGTATATGTAATTCCTTTTGTTGTTTTTGTATTTTTAGTATTTAATATTTTATATTTTTGTACTTCTACAATTTTATTTTTTTATATTTTGATATTTTTATGTTTCCATTTTTATATTAATTATAACTTTGTGTTGTTTTATATTATTGTTTATTATTGTAGA
Organism: Melieria picta; assembly: GCA_964056695.1. Classification (NCBI taxonomy): domain Eukaryota; kingdom Metazoa; phylum Arthropoda; class Insecta; order Diptera; family Ulidiidae; genus Melieria; species Melieria picta. The sequence goes on along the minus strand of OZ057399.1, from coordinate 52,607,715 downwards.
TGTTTTTATATTACTGTATTTTTATAAATTTATATTTATTTTTAATTTTTATATATTTTAATATATTTTTTTATATGTTTTTTTGGTATTTTATATTTTTATATTCTTGTATTTGTATATTTGTATTGTATTGTATTGTATATTTTTTTAATTTTTTTAATTTTATTTTATTATACAATAATATTACTAAATTATAATATTAATTACTTTTTTGTAGTTTTAGATTTTAGGTTTTGTTTTTTTTATTTTTGTTTTCTTATATTTTTAATTTTTATGTTTTCATAATGTTATATTTTTATATATATATAAGTAGTACAATATATAAGTTATATATAAGTTATATATAAGTATATATAATTCCTTTTGTTGTTTTTGTATTTTTAGTATTTATATTTTTGTATTTTAGTATTTCCTACTTTATATTTTTGTGCTTTTATAATTTTTATATTTTGATATTTTTACTACTTTTATGTTTAAATTTTTATATTCATTATAACTTTGTGTTGTTTTATATTATTGTTTATTATTGTAGATATTTTTATATTATTGTATTTTTATATATTTAATTTTATATTTAAATTTATATTTATATTTATTTTTAATTTGTATAGTTTTATGTTTTTGTATAATATTTGCATATTTTTGCTTTTGTTTTTTGTATGATTTTGTCATTTTTATATGTTTGTATTTTTATATTTTTGTTTTTAACTGCTTATAGTTTTGTTTTTGTGTAATTATATATTTTTAATGTTTTTATTTTAATTTTTTATGTTTTCTCTTATTTTTTAAGCTTTCGTATTTTTGATTTTTAATAGCTAACACCACGAATTATAGTTTTGTATTTTAATATTTCTTTATTTTTATATATTTAAACTTCTATATTTATGTATTTTAAATTTCTTAATTATTTTATGTTTTTAAATTTTTATATTGTTATATTTTTATATTGTTATATTTTTTCTTTTTATGTTTTTATATGTTTGTATTTTGATATTTTTATATTTTGTTTTTTTTTATATTTTCATGTTTTTATATTTTTATATATTTATAGTTTTATATTTTTATACTATCATATTTTTATATTTTTAAATTTTGGAATTTGGATTTTATAATTTTATAATTTTTGCATTTTTATATTTATATATTGTTTAGATTTTATAAATATATATTTATATATATATGTATAACTATATGTGTTTCTATATCTTTTTAATATAGAATTCTATATAATTTTTGTTTTGTTTTCGTATTAATAATATTTTGTTTATTTTTGATTTTTATTTAATTTTGTTCATATACTTTTATGTGTTATATTTTATTTTATTCATATTGATATTTTTATTGGTTCATATTTTGTAGTTTCATATCTTAAAATGTTAAAATTTTATATATTTATTTTTTATATATTAAACGTACCTATTACTAAATTTTATAAAATTTATTTTATTTAATTTATTTTATAATTTATTGTATTTTTTAATTTATTTTACAAATTTTAAATTGTTTTATTTTATATTTTATTTTTGACGTGTTGTGTTTTATATTTTATATTTTGTATCATATTTTATATTTTTGTTATTTTTATTGAATATTTATTGTTTTATTTCTTTTATTTAATATTTGTTATTTTGTTTTTTTATTTTATGTTTAATGTTTAATACAGTTTATCATCTTCTTCTTTTTTTATTTTATATTTTACATTTAAAATATATATTTTATATTTTAAAATTTATATTTTACTGTTTTATATTTTATTTTTTATAATTTAGAATTCATATTTTATATATATTTTTGTTATTCTACATTTAATAGTTTATATTTTTCATTTTCCATTTTATATTCAATAGTTTACATTTTTTATTTTATACTTTATGTATTATATTTTATGTTTTATATTTTATATTTCATATTTTGTATTTTATATTTTATATTTTATATTTTATATTTTATATTTTATATTTTATATTTTATATTTTATATTTTATATTTTATATTTTATATTTTATATTTTATATTTTATATTTTATATTTTATATTTTATATTTTATATTTTATATTTTATATTTTATATTTTATATTTTATATTTTATGTTTTATGTTTTATATTTTATATTTTATATTTTATATTTTATATTTTATATTTTATATTTTATATTTTATATTTTATATTTTATATTTTATATTTTATATTTTATATTTTATATTTTATATTTTATATTTTATATTTTATATTTTATATTTTATATTTTATATTTTATATTTTATATTTTATATTTTATATTTTATATTTTATATTTTACATTTTATATTTTATATTTTATATTTTATATTTTATATTTTATATTTTATATTTTATATTTTATATTTTATATTTTATATTTTATATTTTATATTTTATATTTTATATTTTATATTTTATATTTTATATTTTATATTTTATATTTTATATTTTATATTTTATATTTTATATTTTATATTTTATATTTTATATTTTATATTTTATATTTTATATTTTATATTTTATATTTTATATTTTATATTTTATATTTTATATTTTATATTTTATATTTTATATTTTATATTTTATATTTTATATTTTATATTTTATATTTTATATTTTATATTTTATATTTTATATTTTATATTTTATATTTTATATTTTATGTTTTATATTTTATATTTTATATTTTATATTTTATATTTTATATTTTATATTTTATATTTTATATTTTATATTTTATATTTCGTATTTTATATTTTATATTTTAAACTTTATATTTTAAACTTATTTTTTATATTTTAAACTTTATATTTAAAATTTAATTTTTGTATTTAATATTTGATTTCATTTATTAGTTCTTAAAACTCTCCTCACGTTTCTCTGCTCATTCCGCGCAGCCGCTAAATGACTTCGGCAACACACTAATTGCCCGTTCATGCACTGCAGCATATGTCACCGCTAATAAATCAAATTAACTACCCGAAAAAATAACCATACACCACTACACTAGCAAAAGAGATTGCCACATTTAAAAAACTATACACATCTGTTCGCTAAGCCATTTCCAGTTTGCGGCACGCTGCTGCACCCTGCTGCACGCCCAAAAACGCACACACACACACTCAAAAAACACACAAACGCTCAAACACGGCACACACATTTATTAAATTTTCCACTTAAAGCCACAAAAGTGACAACCATCAATCAATCTTTTTCGGATGATGCTCGGTTGTTTTCTATTCATTTGTTGTTGTTGCCGTTGTTATTTATGCGCTTAAGTGCGCCGCGCAGTTGCATTGTTGTTGTGTTGGCTTCTCGTTCCGCCTAGCTGCTAGGCAATATAATTATTCACAAACTCCACAGAGCGCCGCGATTGAGGCAACTAGCTGTGTGTGTGTGTGTGGGTTGGCTTAAGTGAAAATATGGTCCAAACAATTCAAGCATATGATGTCAATCGATTTTGGGCAATCAAGCTTGAAAAGAGTCAAGGCAACTAACTGCCTCCAACCGACAAACGCGGCCATCCCTATTCCGGACCTATGATTTTGCACTCGACATTTGTGTGCAAATGCGTGGAGTTGACTTTTGGGTTTGGGTTTGTGTTTGGATTTCAGTGTAAAATCATTCACGCAAATCAAGTCGAAACGCCCCGCCTAAGAGACCGTACCAAGCACAAAGCCGCAGCGAAAAGGATGCGCATTTAATGGCGCAATGTTAAGTGTGTGTGTGTGTGTGAGTGTGTGTGTGGGCATTTTGTATTTTACAAAAAGTTGAACATTTCTATTTATTTGTGAAGCTATTTTGTGTTTGCCATTTGGCTACATGGCGCCGTCGAGTGTTTGGCTTTGTGTTGCGGCATAGGAGAGTCTGTAAGGATTTTGTTTGGATTGTTAAAAAGGACTACAGTCAACGGCGCATGCTAAGCATTTTCTAGTTGCCAACGTTTTTGAAATGTACATATTTTATGAACGATTTTCTGTTTGAATTGGATGCATTTTTTGTATTTATTAAATTTAATGAATTTTTAATAAAATATAAATACTGTCAGTAAAAATAAATAAATAAAAAAAAAATTAAAAAAAAATCGAGCTGTAGATAATTTTAGTTAATTTTTTGTATTATACATAAGTTGTATAGCATACTTGACTGAGCAGTTATTTAAACAACGACAACTTGGTGCACTTTTTTCAATTACTTACTTAACTAGTCAAAATAATAAGCTAAACAAAGTTTAGCAAAATTAAAAAAAAAGTGGCAAAAGTTCTCTACAGGCACCATTTGTTGAACTCTCCGTAATAAACAAATCCTAAAAGTATACTTTGAAAAAGTGGCATTTTACTGTATGACAAAACCTTGCGCTCAATTTTTGCATACTTTCAGGAGGACTATAAATTTTGCATTATCCCTATTATTAATTTTTTTATATAACCTACAGAAATCTTCTCAAATGTCTGTCGTTGACTACTTCTTTCCACATATTTTCAAATCTTTTTATAATAACAAAAATTCTATAGTTTGAAGCTTAATTGGTCAAAACAATAAGCTAAACAAAGTTTAGCAAAGTTTTCACAATAGTGGCAAAAGTTCTCTACAGTTCTCTAATAAACAAATCCTAAAAGTATACTTTGAAAAAGTGGCATTTTACTGTATGACAAAACCTTGCGCTCAATTTTTGCATACTTTCAGGAGGACTATAAATTTTGCATTATACCTATTATTAATTTTTTATATAACCTACAGAAATCTTCTCAAATGTCTGTCGTTGACCAGTTCTTTCAACATATTTTGAAATCTTTTTATAATAACAAAAATTCTATAGTTTGAAGCTTAACTGGTCAAAACAATTAGCTAAATAAAACTTAGCAAAGTTTTCAAAAAAGTGGCAAAAGTTCTCTACAGGAACCGTTTGTTGGGCTCTCTTCTTAATAATCACATCCTAAAAGTATACTTTGAAAAAGTGGCATTATACTGTATGACAAAAGCTTGCGCTCGACTTATGCATACTTTCAGGAGGACTATAAATTTTGCATTATCCCTATTATTAATTTTTTCGTATAACCTACAGAAATCTTCTCAAATGTCTGTCGTTGACCAGTTCTTTCAACATATTTTTAAATCTTTTTATGATAACAAAAATTCTGCAGTTTGAAACTTGATTCTGTTAGCCAATTTTTATGAATTCCTTTTCGTTTTAATTCAGCCAAAACATAATCATTTCATTCAGTCAAATTTCCTACGACATTAAGCCATTTTCTTAACGCATACGAAAAGAAAAAAAAACATTTTAAAAATATTTTCCACACCTCATTAACACTTTCTTAATAACCTTTGGTTGCTTGCGGTTGCGCCAAAGCGGCGTCGCTTCCTTTCGCCGCACAAGTCGCAACTCTCTGAACCCACTCTGCCCCATCACACGCACTGACAACTCACTTTCGCTGTCGGTTCGTGTCAGTTGGGTTGTTATTTGTCTTTTTGCGCCGCCTTGTCGCTGACCCAGAGTCAACTCGACAAGGGTTTTATTGCTCTATTTTTGCCATTTAGCCAACAACGCCCGCATGTTTTCGCTCGCATTGTCTGTCGCCATGGTTGTCTGTTTGTTTGCAGTGGGGGCGGCGACAGCAGTTGGTCGCGCATATCCTTTTTCGATTCTACTATATTATTTGCATATTGTATGCTCCAGTTGTTCGGTTTGTCTGTGGTTTTTCGGGCACACGTCTTTTCAATGTGCCTTGGCCTTGTGTTTTGTATTGACTTGGCTGCTGTATTTTTGGGTATTTTATATATCTAACAAAAGCTCAGTCAAAAGTCACAACCTTTCTTGTTGTCGATTTTATGTATTTAGTTTTTTGCTTTCGACGAAAATTAATTTTTAAATGCCAACCGGTCAAGTAAACGAAATAGTTACAAGCAATGTGCAAAACATGTGGCAACGTTGTGCCGCTTGTTTGCATATTTCAATTTGCATTTTTGAAAAGTCAAATGTAGCATTTTGTTGCTGCTTTAGTCCATATTTAGGCGTTTTAATGCGTTTGCTATGGTTTTTAGTTGTGCGCCTAAATGTATGCTTTGCATGTTTATGCTTATATTTGGGTCAATGGCAAGAGTTCACTTGTTATGCTGTGCGCTTCGAATCGACACAAAATGCCATATTAACGATGTGAAAGTGTTTTCAAATGGACAACATATGTTGCATAATTTTTGTATATTTGTTGGAAGTAAAGCGAATCATTTGGCATTAAAGTGGGGAGCATTATTTTTTTTTAAGCCATATGGTTGTTTGGAAAACAAGAATGAAAGAAAAACAGAGACATTGAATCCTTCTGCAAAAAAGGGTTGATTGTGGTCCAATGTGGCCAGGATAGTTAATGAAGAGAACATGGGATATGTGGTCACTGTTGAGATAACATTAGTACTATGGAATTTATTACTGTGTATTGACCGTTCTATTATCCTTAGAAGTAAAATCTAGTTCTTTTATCCTTAGAAGAGAATAAAATCATCCTGAACGGACATAAATTCTACAATCACGTCACTTTCAATTGTCACTGAGTTGTACTTCAATGGGGCTTCACATTGAAGACATTACAGAACATTGTACTATAGAGTCCTTGTTTGCAAAAGGACACCTTTTGTCTTATGATACCTTCAGCAGCTGTAGTGTTGAAGAAGAAACAGGGACGTTAGAACATTTTCTATGCAATTCTATCGAAAAGAAAGTAGAAGGCGTTAAGAAAGCCATTTTTCACTGATTTTTGTGGTATATTTTTAGGAGAAATGGTATTTCGTTAGGTTATAAGTTTCCAAAAGATTTCAAGTAAGTTTTTACTTATTTATTTCGTTTAACTCAGATGAGTTTTGAATTTCAGTTAACTTAAATTTATATTATAACAAAAACTTTTAGTATATTTTTAGGGGAAATAGTATTTCGTTAGGTTATAAGTTTCCAAAAGATTTCAAGTAATTTTTTACTTATTTATTTCGTTTGAATCAGATTAGGTTAGAATTTCAGTAGCCGTCAATATATTTTATAAAAATAAATTGTGGCATATTTTTAGGAGAAATGGTATTAGGTTAGGTTATAAGTTTCCAAAAGATTTCAAGTAAGTTTTTCCTTATTAATTTCGTTTGACTCAGATGAGTTTAGAATTTCAGTAGCCGTCAATATATTTTATATCAAAAAATTGTGGCATATATTTAGGAGAAATGGTATTTTGTCAGATTATAAGTTTCAAAATGGTTTCAAGTAAGTTTTTACTTATTTATTTCGTTTAAATCAGATGAGTTAAAAATTTCACTTAACTTCAATTTATTTCATAACAAAAAACTGTGGTATATTTTTAGGAGAAAACCCCATTTTTTAGGTTATACGATAGGTTATGCGTTTCAAAAGGATTTCGAGTAAGTTTTTACTGATTTATTTCGTTAACTTAATCTATTTTATAACAAAAAATGGTGGTATATTTTTAGTAGGAAAAACCCATTTTTTAGGTTATACGTTTGGTTATGCGTTTCAAAAGGATTTCGAGTAAGTTTTTACTGATTTATTTCGTTTGAGTTAGATGAGTTTAAAATTTCAGTTAACTTCAATCTATTTTATAACAAAAATTTGTGGTATATTTTTAGGAGAAAAACCCATTTTTCAGGTTATACGTTAGGTAATATGTTTCAAAAGGCATTCAAGTAAGTTTTTACTTATTTATTTTGTTTAAGTCAGATGCTCACATAGGCCACATTAGCCTCATTTCGATGCCTCACAAAGTAAATGGTGACCAGTTAGTTGCTTTCCCTCGTAACAGTTGTAAACCATTGAAATTCTCTCCTAAGGTGGTGAGTGAGCATTGGTCATTAGTAATTCAACAAAATTACCAAGAAAGTTGACAACTAAGCATATGCACAAACCAAAATATATGCACAAACCATTTTTCATAAATTTTTCAAATAAAATATTTATTAATGAATTTATTTATTTAAAATTAGCCAATGAATACAATACAAATTTTTATGGGCTATTTTGAAGACATAAGGAAATGCACTCTGGGTTCGCTTGTTGCCTTCATGAAGTTCTTGAAGTGACTTGAAGGAGCAGATTATCGAGAGGGTTAATCACCTATAGCAATACTAACCAAGAATAGTGGTAGAAAAATGGCTTACAAGCGCTTATTCTATGTCAGGGCATTGTCACTCTAACCAGTGGATCACACAGGATCACACAGGATTTTATTTTAGGGCTTTCGAACACATTCTTTTGAACACCCAAATTCTCTTCCCTCCTCACGTGTGCCATTGACTCTAACCCACAATGGACAACCTAACCTTTAACCCACAGGACAGTGCAGACTTCTGATTGCTGTCTTGTCTGAAAGCCTAACCTAAACTAACGAACTTTTTAAATTCTATGAAAGAAGTTAAATAAGTTTATTCACTGAATGCGCATTAAAAGAGAGTTGGATGTTCTTTCATTTGCCTGAAGGAAATCACAATGGTCCTTTTTTCAGGCCCCAAAGTCAAAGTGCATCTATGTTCGCACGCCTTTTCAGCTCAACATTAATTCTACAGTTCCATAGTGTGGCCATAAAAAAACATACATTACACCGTCAAAATATTCAGCAATTTTAAATTCAACAACAACAACAACCCCTCATAAACGTTTTCATAAAAAGTGTAGCATACTTCACGGCGCCATTTATTTATATATACTTATGTCACCTGATTTTGGCTTATTTGTTCAACATAAAATTACATTTCATGCCCTCTCCTCCCACTCATATAGATGTATGTAGTACATCTGTAAGTACTCGTAAATATTTTATATTTTACAATGTGCCATAGGGAAATTTAAATAAATAAAATGCGACAGTGGCATTGCACTGAAGTTACATTAAACTTTAGTACAAAAAAGCGCAATAACAAAATTTGCGCACTCAATTTTCCTCACTGCTGCCTTATAATTCCTTATCAGCTCTCCCACTCTCTCTCTCTCTCTCTCTCTCTTTCTCTTTCTCACTTCTATACGCTCGCTGTGTCTCTTTCACTGCGGCGCCTTAAAGTTTAAAGCCATAAGCGCCAACGTTGCCGCTATTGACATCAGCTTCATTTGGTGTGTTTGCGCGCAGCACTCAGCGCCGCATAAGTGAAGCGAAGTGGGCGGTGGGTGTGGTTGAAGCCAAGTACGTCGTTTGGCTGACAAGGTAAGCGCATTATTAGCACGTTGCGCCGCTTTTCAAGCAGTCGCCAGCATGCTTCAGCTGCCAGTTATTGCAGTCTTTTTTTTCCAGCGACTTTTTGCCTGCACACAGTGCCCGAAAGTATGCTACGCGCAAAATTCGATTTCGTTATTTTCGCCGTTGATTTGCGCGCTGCGCATTCGCTGATTTCTCATTTATACCCGTTTTTTTTTTAAAATATTTTTTTTGATGGTGCCGCAACCATTTGTCGCTGCCACCGTCGGAACGGTGAAAATCACAGCCGAATGGTAACTGTGCTGAATTGTTGGCTGGTGGGTGAACGGATGACCGGTTCAAGGCGCCAACGGAGCGCCGCCGTAGACAGTCAACCAGCCAGCCAGTCAGCCAGGCAGTGAGCTGCTTTATTACATTTGGCCGCATGAAACGCGAATGGCGACGTTGCTGGCCGCTTTATCCTTTCGTTGGTTTTTTTTTACAATTTTTTGTGGCATACTTTATACGTTTACCTTTTCAGCGCTACATTTGAATTTTCATTTTTTCCCCCAACATTTCTCCATTTTTAACTTTGTTCTTTGGTTTTTTTCTCTGTCATTTCTGTTTTGCTGAAATTGAGAAGTTTATTTGCGCGGCAGCGAAAATTGAATTGCTACGAATTGAATTGAGCATATTTAATTTTGCTCGCTTGTGCGCTCACACCTACCCGACGCCGTACAGTGAGGCAGGTGTGCCACTTATTCCTATCGCCAATTCTTGCATTGCAGCACTTTTCATTCAAATTTTGCTCTTCTTGTTTTTAGGTTTTGTTTTTGAGTTGTTTTTTTTCCTCGGGCGCAGAACATAATCAAGCGGAATTGAAGTACTTAGTGGCGCATTCAGGTGGCAATGCCAAAGCGAGCACTTTGCCGAAGGATACCAAATTTTGTGTTATGAGAAAAAACAAAGCAAACATTTGAAAAAAAACAACAAAAACTGTGTAAGTCAAATGAAATGCCATAAAGCTGCTGTGAATGGGAAATACGCCTTTCTAGTTATTGCTGTCGTGCATACTTTTAGGTGTATTCAAGTGGCAGCATTACATTCGACAGTGCAATCTCTTTGTATGCCTGATTAGGTTCACAGCTGAGTGGCACAAGTCCGCAGAATTTTCGCTTTGAAGCCAAATGAAATCAACTAATTCAAATTTTAGGAGTGAGGTTAGAAAACCTAGTTTTAACCCTTTAATGCATGATTGATTTTCATGTTTGTCTAATGAGCATAGGCTTCTCTTTTCAAAGTAAGTTACAGCAGAAAACTGCTTTGAGAGAAATGTCTATTAAATGCAATAAAAATATTGTGTTTGGTTAAGGTTTGAAAAAATTATATTGGAGTATAATTTGAAGTTACGTATATGTCCACCTTGGGCCGTTGAGAGGGGTTAATCTTAAGATTCTTTCTGGGTTTTGATAAACAATATTTACTTAAGCCTGTTTCAACCAGGGACCGTACCTGTTATGGTTTTTATCAAAAAAGTCAGATTGTAACTGTTATCTTTTAACTTTTATTTTTCCCGGCAAAACTGAAAGCTATTTTGAGCCTTTTATCATTTCAGGCAAAAATAACTGTTACTTTTGACTTTTATTTTATCGGTCAAAAATTACAGTTATTTTGTGACTTTTATTTTTGCGGTCAAATATATCAGGCAATTTGAATTTTTTCAAAGGCCGTTTGACCGACTAAACAGCTTTTCATACCATTTTTTTCATGGCACAAATCTTATAGCTCAGAATGTGCGGTATGCTGAGACGAAAAAAATTTGAAAAAATTCAAATTGCCTGATATATTTGACCGAAAAAATAAAAGTCACAAAATAACTGTTATTTTTGACCGATACAATAAAAATCATAAGTAACAGTTATTTTTGCCTGAAATGATAAAAGGCACCAAATAACCGTTAATTTTAACTTTTATAGTAAAAGTCCAAAATTTAAAAGACGTTTAATATTCGTGAAGCTGAGGCCATTACGGCAGCCGCCGTAGCTCAGCTGGCTAGTGCGTTGGGCCGCGAGTCAAATGCGACGCTCGAACTCAGGTTCAAGACTCCGTTGCTGCTAACACCGAAAAAAAAGAAAAACAAAAATTTTTCTTTCGGCGGCTGTCCTCTCAGCAGGAAATGGCAAACCTCTGAGAGTAATATTGCCTATGAAAAAGCTCCCAACTCGCCGTTCGGAATCGGCATAAAACTGTAGGTCCCTTCCACCCGCGTACAAATTCACACGCACAACATGGATGGTTGCGGGTTGCTAGGCCTTAGTCTCGTAATCGGGCTGTCGTGCCAGTCAAGAAGAAGAGGCCATTACGATCATAATGGTATATTTGAAAAAGTCGACCGGCAATTTTTTCGTTGTGCCTTTTTGATTTAACCCTCTAGTACCCAAGTTTTTAATCTTGTTGAAAAAATTACCAGTGATAGTTTTGTGGTGGAGAAGCAATGTTTGTTCGGGGAAAAAAATTTCATGTTAATAGGAGGCGTGATAGAGGGTGTAGAAAGTAGCAGGCCTACAGGCCTGCTTGGGAAACAAAGCCAAACAAATTTCCATATGAAGATTTTTTTTGTAATTAATTTAAATTTTTTATTTTTTTTTAATATATGTAAACATAAATAACGGGTAACAGTTTCTGTTCTGCGTGCAATAGACAATAAATTAAAAGGGGTGGGGGTAAGGCGAGGGGTAGTTCATACACTGCTTTTGGGGGGTGTAGAAACTAGGAAAACTAAAAAAATCGGTATGGGTATATATATATTTGCGGTTCTTATTTTTTTAATGCTTTGTTATCTTTTCACACAGATGTCGATAAATCTACTCCATGAAATAAAGGACTAGTGGAGACTAGTTCTCTCATCTACCCCCGCGTAGTACGCCTTAGTATAAATTTTTGCAGTGATATGATCTTTTTTACATTGCGGTGTATCAAAATGTCGGTTCAAATAGAAAAATAATGCTTAAGTAGCGAAAAAATATCATCAATGACCGTTAATTATTTACGCTTTTCATCCCAAGCAGGCCTACAGACACTCTATGGTTTGGGTTAGATAGGAGGAGTGTAACAACTTTTTTCCATAATTTTTTTTTATTTTCTCAAAGAACACATTAACAGCTACTCATCAATAATTTTTTTAGTTTTATTGAGGCTCACCATTTATTTAAAACAATTTTTGTTTCTCACACAATTTCAAAAATAATTATTTGCTTACTTTCTCACGAAACTTCAACTTTGTCTTACAATTACTGCCGTTGTGCATGTGCCAGCGTTATCTGACAACATTTATTTTATAAAGTGGAGATTTCCCTTTCCATACGTGTAAAATCCGCTAAAAAAATTATAAGGTGTAATTTACAGAATTTTTGTAAGCTTAGGACGTCTACAGGCCTTCTTGGGAACTAAAGGGTTAAAAATTGTAAAATAACAGTTATTTTCGGTCCCTGGTTTCAACTCAAGCGTCTTCCTCATTGGGTCACAACTAGCGATGTTTTTTCTTCTGGATCTTCGGCAGCCTAGCAGCACTTAAAAATAATAATAAATAATAATAAAATAATAGCAGGACTTTCCAAAATCTCTTCCTGGTCTTACTCAGACTCTATACTAAATTCTGTTTAATGGAGAAACATTTTGTACCCGACATGCCAACAATTTTATTTGACAAGGCATAGAACAGCTAAATGGGATCTCCTGTTAATTTCTATAGCTCGGATCCTATGAAGCTTTTGTTAATATTTTTCCTGAATATTTTAAGTGATCAGTGATGTTAGCACAATGGCCTGGAATTTTTAAACGATGAGACAGCAGCTCAACGAGATCTTTTGCTAATTTTTCGAAGTTAGATCCTATGACGGTTGTTTTTAGTAATTAAGTTGTTTTAGTAATTTAGTAAATAAGAATTGATGGTTGTTCAATGACTTCTATGTGGTCTGATTGAAGCCTCTTTTACGCAGTTCATAAAAAAAATTGTCCTTCTGTTCGTACTGTACTTAAGTCTACAATGAACGCAGTCTAAGACGTAGTCTGTCTATCTGAAGTGTACTGTATATATGATTGTACTGAAACCCTGTTTCTGCTGGTTGCTTTTGATTTGATTTATTAGCCAAATGTATATAGGAACTTACTGACTAAAAGAGTAAACAATATTTCATTCCACTGTATTTCCACACGTACTGTGCATCCATTTTCATTATAATCAAGTTTATACTTTTATTAGTAAATCCTTTAGTAGATTCCCTGGCACGTTTCTACAATCTTTAAAGAAAACGCAGATGGTATCATTTATGGGCTGAGTCCTGTCTTCTGGTCACGATTGTTGCACTCGTTACGGAAAAAAGAAAATTGTACTTACGTCCGTACTGTACTTTTGTCTATAAGTACGCCATATCATAATGAAATCTTTGATGGAGTGTCTCTGGCTCAGATAATATGGTAGGCGATTTGGCAACTATGTTTTCAGTATATTAAAAAAGTACTCTGCTGGAGCGATTGTTGCACTCGTTTGGTGCGTAATGTACCACAGTTTATAATGAGAATTTGTAAGATTTGATCTCGTTTAGATTCTACGGTAGGTAGGTTTTCTGTTATGTGTCCAGAACATAAAAAGGAATTCTGATGAACCGGCTGTTGCATTTGTTCCGTCCGTACTGTACTTTCGTCTATAAGAAACTCAGTTCATAATGAAATCTTTTCAGAAAAAAAGAATTCTGATGGAACGGTTATTGTACTCATTCGGTCCGTACTGTACTTTTGTCTATAAATATGTACCTTATTTTATAATGAGATCTTCTAAGAGTTTATCTTGCTTAGATTCAACGGTATATTCTGAACACATAGCAGAAAACCTATTTCTGCTATGTGTTCAGAATATAAAAAGAAAACTCTGATAAACTTTCCGTTCCATTCGTTTCGTCCGTACTGTACTTTCGTCGATACGTATCTCAATTCATAATGCGATCTTCTTGGAATTTCTCTTGCTTTGATCGTACGGTAGACAAGTTTGTTGAAATGGAAACCCCGATAATGCGGTTGTTGCACTCGTTCCGTTCATACTATACTTTCGTCCATACTTCTGTTCTTAATGAAATCTTTTCGGAATTTCTCTGACTCAGCTACTTTGTTTTCAAGAAACTCTCATGGCATCACAATAGTTTGATTGTTAGCTTCTGATTACAGTTTCGGTAAAAAATTAGGTACTTTTGTCCGTACTGTACTTAGTGCGTAGTTCACCGTACTGAACTACCTACAGCTAACACCTACGTCCAGTATATTCTGCGGATATTGGTGCTCTATGTTCGTCTGTATTGTAGTTTTGTCCGTACTGTACTTAGTGCATACTGAATATCGAACTAACTCTCGGATTTAAAGCCAACGTTGATATCCTACGTTTTTTTGAACTGTTTTCCGTCTCTACATCTATTTGTATTGTACTTTTGTCCGTACTGTACTTAGTGCATACTGAATTTTTTCCATACTTCCTGTACTTAGTGCATACTAAACACCGAACTAATTGTGTGTGTAAAAGTGTTCTATGTTCATCTCTATTGTACTTCCGTCTCTACATCCATCTGTACTGTACTTCCGTCTGTACTGTACTGCCGTATGTACTGTACTTCCGTCTGTACTGTACCTCCGTATGAATTCTAATTCCGTCTGTACATTACCATCGTCCGTACTGTCCATCTTTGTATTGTACATCTTGATACTGTAAGTGTCCGTACTGTACATTATCGTACTGTAAATGTGATCCTGCTGAAGGATTGTACATACTTCACATAAGTCGTACTGTACTCGTATGTTCTGCTCTACCTTCTGCTCTACCTTCATCTGTACCATACTTCTACCCGTAATGTACACCAGCGATTACTGAAAGCCACTAAAACTGCAATTTCATCTGCCTGTACGTAGTTCTTTACTGAAATTCCTTTGTTGGCCACCTCACTCATCAACCTTTCTTCTTCTTAGACTAACTCTAATTGCAACATACATGCAACATTTTCCAATAACCAAAATAAGTACGTTTTAAGTTCAATAGTTCTTAAATTCGTTTAGCACAACTTTAATTAGTTGTGCTTGCGTGTCTGCAACAATGTAAGCCTTTTACCAGCGGCGTGTAGCATTACCTTAATTACTTACGAAATTACGAAACTACTCAAAGACTTGTGGCCTAACCTTAGGCGTATTAACTCAAAATGCAAGCAATAAAAGCAAAAACTTTGACTGCAGTTTACACTTTTATTACAGCCGGTGCTTTAGCTCGTACCTTTGCTTCCTATTCCTCTTTCTGAATCAACTTTATTATCATTTTTTTGTACTTTTTGTTTTCTTTCCCATTCTTTATGTGGTTTCTAGCACCTGCACATTGAAAAACTGTTATTGTTGTCTGCTTTTAAGCTGTAATTTATATTATGCGCTAAGTAGCGTAAGCGGAAATGGTAGTGTTGCCAGGCCACAATAAAAGATGACAAAAGTTTGCACTGCACCCACGGCAATACGTAGTGAAGTTGTGAAACTTATCATGCAGCCAAAGCGTATAAAATATTCCGCCACCCGCTTCGTTTTATGACTTAAAGTAAGTTGCGGAGTTGTGTGGCAAAGTTGTCGGCAAAGAATTGAAAAAAAGTCAACCTTTTGCAAAAATGTTTGCACAAAGAATGTCTGCGGTTTATTATTGGCAAATCGAATATTGATTATAATGAGAGAAGCAGAGCATTTGTATAAAAACAATAAAACAAAAACATAGAAAAATAATAAATTAGTTACTTGAGTTTTTTATTATGATTTAAAAAAAATTTACAAAGATTATAAGGCAGTTTTGCAGGCTTTTCCAATATTTTAGAATATCAAATTATAGAAATAAAAATCAATTTTATAACAACTTGTCATAATTTATGATGTCTACTTTATATTTGTAGCAATATAAAAAAGATATACAAAATTATATTAAAAGAAAACCATTAGTTTTTTGTAGTGGCACAAAACAAAATTTGTTAAAATTATTCTCTGTGCCAATTGTGATAATGTACCTACATATATGTGACAGATTGTGCAATACCTTAAATTGCACTTTTTTCTTGGTTGACGTTGAATTTGTTTCAATTCAACGTTCTTTTAACAAGAATACAATTTTGTGACAGAGAGTTACAAAGCCAAAAAGCCTTTTGGCTACTTCAATAATGTTTTCAGCACATTTAATGCGTTTTCAGCATAAATCGAAATTTGTGACAATGTGTCACAAAATCCAAATTTGGTTTTTGGCTATTCTAATCCTGTTTTTGACACATTAAATGCATTGTTAAACATCAATTAAATTTTGTGACACTTCATCACATGTTAAAAACTTATTAAGAACATAACATAATTTTTTTCCGGAGGTCGGATACATTTGAAGCACATGAATAAGAAGTAGTGGTAGTAGTACTACGGACGTGTCTAATGTCTGAGTGCTGCCCTTGCTAGGCTGTTTCGACAAATGGAAAAACATATTTTATGTATTTTATGTATTAATTAATTCAATTTCAGGCAATGTTTTATAAGCCGAAGATTTCAGTGCTGGCTACTGCAATTATGTTTCTAATCAATTTGATGTATAATTTAAATTAATTTCAATTCTGACACTCTAAAATTTCGCTTTTGACGACCCATACTATTTCTAGAAAATTTCACGTACTACTTGATACAAATTAAATTTTGTGACAAAGTATCACACGCTAAAATTTCCATGTTGACAAAGTCGGCTATTTTTAACATATATCACGTGCCATTTGATGCAAATTAAATTTTGTGACAAAGTGTCACACGCTACAATTAAATTTTTGGCCACCTTAACCATTTCTAACAAATTTTACGTAATATTTGATGTATATTAAATTTTGTGACAAAGTGTCACATGCTGCAATTTCATTTCTAATGACCTGAACTTAACTAGCATTTAATTTTGGACTATCTTAACTGTTTTTATTAAATTTCATGTACTACTTGATACCAATAAAGTTTTGTGACAAAGTGTCACACACGAAAAATTGTTTTTTGTATTTCAGTCTATATTTTTCACAAATTTTCGTCTTTCTGACGTAATCGAAATTTTGTGACAAATTGTCACACATTCAAAATTCCATTGTATCTACTCAAATAACGTTCCTAATAAATTCCACTTACTATTCACTCACACTGAAACATTGCATTTAAATTTTAATTGGATACTGACTATTGAATTTCAATTGTCTGACTAATTACACTAAATGACAAATTTTACGAAAATAGTGAGTGAAATACTAATAAAGTTCAATTAAAGATCTGAATATTTACACCAAATGAAAAAAACAAAATCATTAGCAAAATACCAATAAAATTTGTCACACACATACACACACACACTGTGACAACACTGCGTGCACATTTCTACACGCGCATTTCTCTCTGTCGGGCTGTCTGGTTGCCTTTTCAGTTCAACCACAGTTGCACACCTTTGGGGCAACAAAACGTAAAAGTTTTGCCCACTTTTTCTGGCGCTGTCACAGTCCGCCACTGTCATTGTCAAATGACCATATTGCCAGCACTGTCAACTGTGCAAACAGTGCGATTGCAATGCAAACACAAATTGCGTGCAGTTCGCTAGCGATTTTCGTGGCGTTTTCTTTCTATTTTTTTTTACACAATGCCCACGTTGCGCGTTGGTTTTTGTCACAATTTCTTTGTGCAAAGTTTCTCAATGTATGTATGTATGCTTTGCTGTGCTTGTGTGCGTGTGGCTGTGTGTGTGTGTGTGCGCGAGCAATTCTAAGTGGGCGACCGCTTTGTTTGCATTTCGGTGGCGGACACTGCGCAAATAAAGATCGACGGAAACGAAATTGAAAGAAAGTTGGAAGTTAGAGAAGAAAAAAAATATATATATAAAAAATGTGTTGCGGCGAAAATTGCACTTTGCCTGCGTTCATTGTTACCGAACGGAGTAGTTTTGCTAGCACTTTTGCTACTAATACCAACACGTTTACTTACTTTGTGACCGCAACACGCTCCAGGAAGGGGGCGAAGTATTTCTTAAGTCGTCATTATTGTTTGCACTACGTGTCGTTGCGGTATTTGTGACAATTTTGTTTGGTTAGTGGTGCTTTTCGTTGCGGCCAGACACAAACGTTTTGCCGTTGGCATTGAAACGTTGCATTCGGAATGCTTTATTAACTTTTGCTTTATCATATTTTTTGTACTGAAGTATAAATAAAATGTGTTGCTTGAAGTTTTAAGTTTAATGGATATTTTTGGTTTTAGCTGAGTTAAAATTAGAAAAAAAATTATTGGAAATTCAGGTTTTTGAAACAATTTTGCCTATAGGACATTTTTTTTATTTGACAAGTTCAGTTCTGAGTTCAAGTTGGCATTGAAACGTTGCATTCGGAATGCTTTATTAACTTTTGCTTTATCATATTTTTTGTACTGAAGTATAAATAAAATGTGTTGCTTGAAGTTTTAAGTTTAATGGATATTTTTGGTTTTAGCTGAGTTAAAATTAGAAAAAAAAATTATTGAAAATTCAGGTTTTTGAAACAATTTTGCCTATAGGAAATTTTTTTTATTTGACAAGTTCAGTTCTGAGTTCAAGTTGGCATTGAAACGTTGCATTCAGAATGCTTTATAAATTTTTGCTTTATCATATTTTTTATTGAACCATAAATAAAATGTGTTGCTTGAAGTTTTAAGTTTAATAGATATTTGTAGTTTTAGAGAAGTTAAAATCATAAAAAAAATTTAAAATGTAGCTTTTTGAACAATTTTTGCTTTTATAATATTGGATAAGTTCAGTTCTGAGCTCAGAGATGACATCAGGTTTGAACATTTCTCTGTGCACTTTAGCTGTGCAAAGTTCCACCGAACTGCTGAAAACAACTTGCCAAATGATGTAATCAAATTGACCAGGCCAATAGAATTTCGCTCCAAAAAACCCAGAGAATAAAATAGAAAAATACAAAAATTCCGAAACGTACGAAAGTTGTTATATTTTTTTGTGTGCAGTAGCAGCAAAATTGTGTGTAACGCCTACACGCAAATGAGCAACTCGTCGTTCATTACTGGCCAATTGTGCGCCGAAACTCAACACTAACTAGCGCCATACTAACATGCAACAGCAACAACAACAACAACACTGAAAAAGTAAAAATCAACACCGCAATGAATTAATCCAATTTGTTCGGCACTCGGTACATATGCGAAAGCAACGCGAGCAAATTAAGCATAGCATACTTTTAGGCGCTTAAACGCCAACACAAGCAAACTAAGCTGGCGCTGGCGTTGGCTATTAGGGCGGCAGCAGCTGGCTGGGTTTATGTATGTGGTTGCTGGTGAATTTTAACAATGACCAAATGTGCACGTAATTTTCTACAAATTAATTTGCCACTTCCTACCAAAAATCCTTCTAACAATGCCAACCATGTATTTGCGTATATGTACAATTTTGTATGACTATGTTCACATGTGCTCGTACATATTTGTACGCATTTGTACATTTGCATATGTACAACAGTTTTAATGAAATTTTCCATATAAAAAAGCATGCAAAACTTTTTTCACCACAGACTGCCTGCAGCATGTTTTTGGGCTCAAAAACGCACGCACACAATTACAAATTGAGTTGTGTGTACTATGTGAATGTTTAAGTACAACTAAAACTGTCTAGAATGGACTGAAAAGTGACTAAAAGTGGTGCGTTGGTTGCATATTTGCCCGGCGACCACTACATGCGCGCTCTTCAATTGAGGCCGAAAAAGTTGGCAATATTTTTTGGGTAACGCGTAGCGTATATTTTCGCTTGATTAAAATTTCAACAGGAATATTTAATTTTCCATTTAATGCATAAAAGCATCGAAAAATCGCTGATAATTAATTAATGCAATTTTACACATTCGACGTTATTTAAGTGCACATTAATATTGCATACAGTTAGGCGCATAATTTAAATAGTTGTTAGTTGCTGCGAGCGAGCAATTAGCGAGCGTTAAAATGAAATTGTAATCATATATGAAAAGGGAGGATTTGGTTGACGGATGGCAGGTGAGTGAGGGAAGGGGAAAGGGGGAGATTCTTCTTCTTCAAATTCTTCAATTTGTAGCAAGTTTCATATATATGTGTGTAATTTTTGGGCGAAAATTTAATTTCGTACTAGATTTTCATTGCGTTTATGTTGTAGCGTAAATTTAAATAATTCATAAACAAACTTACACACATACATAGGTGCTCAAGCAAACACATACAAATACACAAACACACACACACACACATCACCACATACAATTTTAATTGTTCGCCTGGGCATTGTGTGTGACCCGACGCCGCACTGCTTTATATGCGCAAACTTAATTTAGAGCATACTTTTGGGCGCACGACTGTATATTGTTAGTTGTTGCCTTTTTTGTTTTTTGTCAACTTTTATGCTTTGCGCGAAATTAAAAAAAATTCATTTTTGTTGGCGTTTAAAAAGTTTAAATATTTTTTTTTTTTAGTGTGGCAAAACTCATTATTCACAAAATCTTTTTTTGTTTTAAATAAAACCTTTTTCCGCTTGCAGCATCAGCAGTCTTGTATAGTATGATTGTTTTTGTTTTTATTATAAAAAATAACGAGGTCAAAGCGCTAAATTTTGCAACTGAATGGCTAAAATTTTATTTTTTTAAATGCCTTTTTTGTTTTTAATAGTTTTTTTTGTTGACTATCTAGTTTGTATGTGGAAAATGTTACCACATTGAATAAATTTATTACCCCAGTGCAGTGTTGTAAGTGGTTGATATAAATTTCTACGAACGTTCAGCAAAAAATTGCAATTTTTTGTTGTCTCTTTTTAGACGAATTTATGTGTTTTGTTTATGTTGTTGCAATTGTGATGGATTAAAAATATTACTCACATTTAAGTTGCTGTTTAAAGTTTTATGTTGTGGTTTTAATGGTAGCTCTGGTCTTTGTGTGAATTACTAGTTTGAATATTGTAGAATTTTGACATTTAATTTAATCAACACAAATGTCTTCAGCGGCACAATGGGACATACTACTACGGGTAGGTGGGGGGCAATCGAACTTTGAATGTGACTTCCGACTTTTTGATTCAACTAAAATCTACCAAATACACTTTGCAACCTGGGAGGTATGGGCTACCCTAACTTAGAATGAGTCTCCAAAATTGTGCTTAAGCATTTCGGCATACACGGTACGAATGGTAGCAATCAATGACATGAATCATATATGATTCATCAAACAGGGAACCTGTGAGACCATACCAACCATACTTAAGTCTTAGTGGACCCATTGTTATACTGTAAAAATACTATGAATGGTAGAAGTTAATGACATGAATCATATATGATTCATCAAACAGGGAAGCTGTGAGACAACCTTACTTAAGTCTTAGTTGACCCATTGTTATATTGTAAAAGCACTACGAATGGTAGAAATCAATGACATGAATCATATATGATTCATCAAACAGGGAAGCTGTGAGACAACCTTACTTAAGTCTTAGTTGACCCATTGTTATACTGTAAAAATACTACGAATGGTAGAAGTTAATGACATGAATCATATATGATTCATCAAACAGGGAAGCGTGAGCGTTGTGAGACAACCTTACTTAAGTCTTAGTTGACCCATTGTTATATTGTAAAAGCACTACGAATGGTAGAAATCAATGACATGAATCATATATGATTCATCAAACAGGGAACCTGTGAGACAACCTTACTCAAGTCTTCGTTGACCCATTGTTATATTGTAAAAACACTACGAAATTCTTTATATGCAATTCACAGTTTGATTCATCAATGAATCAACTGACATAGATTCACCTTTCACAGGTCAGTAAGGTTGATATGGAAAGGGGAAAAGTCTTTGGAGTCTTCCTTTCATATCTAATAGGTCAGTAAGTTCGTGTGTGATTCATTAGACTTGAAACATGTTAAAGGACTTCATCTGTAGTAGACCGGCTGACCTATAGCTGACTTATTCTAATACCGCAAATCTCTAAAAACTCTACATATGCAACTCCCAGTTCGATTCATTAATGAATCAAGTGACCTGGATTCACCTTTGACACTGTCCCGTCTATACTGGAGTCTTCTGTTTATATTAAACAGTTCAGGAACATTAATATGGAAAAGAGAAAATCTATACATGCACTTTCCAGGTATCAAAACAAACCCAGTTTGATTCATCAATGAATCAAGTAACATCTTTGACAGGTCAGTAAGGTTGATATGGAAAGTCTTTGAAATCTTCGCTTTATCTTCAGTAGGTCAGTAAAGTCGAGATGGAATGGAAGTACAAATTTTTGGAGATTCGCAGGGTTAGAGTCGGATACTTAAAACACCGAATCGCATTAATCTAGTCTAGGGATGTCCGAATCTATGTCTATGTCTTTCAACGATTCAGTTGGTCCTTAACACCAAAACCGAGTCCGAATCTATGGAATGATTTTCAAGGATTCAATGGATTTTTAACACCTAAATGTTTGAAGCGAGTTTGGAAGTTCATTCCAAGTATGAAAGTGAGTTGGTCCTTTTGTGACTAAGTGACGGTCAGGCTTTCCAGGACACACTAGAAGATTACTTTTCTACTCAGAGGCAGAATAATATTTTTTTTGGGTTTTTCCTAGGCACAATAAAATATTCCTTTTTTATTCAGAGACAGATAAATATTTTTTTGGTTTTTAAGTAAGCAAGCAGAACTTTATAACATTAAGTTTGGATCTTTATAAACTTTTTCATTAAATTTTCAACAATTTATTTTCTACATTTAACCCTTTTTTAACCCTTTGTTTCCTCCTCATTTAAAAATAATCATTCGTTTTGTTGCACGCACTTTGCTCTTTTCTATATTTCCTAATTCAATACAAATTCTCCTCAATTTTTATTTTCCATTTACTTGTTTTTTTTTGCATAATTTTCAATTGTTTTCCACTTAATTATGGTTTATTTTAATAATTTATTAGTTTTTCTCTGTCGCTGTTTTCTCTTGCCATGACCACCAACCACTGTGCTGCCATTTACGTTTAATTTCCCAACACGCAAAGTGCTCAAATACTTTCTTTAGTCTTTTTTAACGCAGAATTTTTTATTTGTTTTTTTTTCTGCAGAACTTAAACTTTTTCCGTATTTGAGTTGAAAACAAAAAGAGCTTCTTTAAAAAGTTTTCAATTTGGGGTTGGACATAGCGGCGTGTGTGCGTTGGCCCCAAGCGCCTTCGGATGGACTGAAAAGTATGTACACGCTGGCGTTTTTATGACTGCAACATTCACACGCAAACGCGTTCAATCGACTGGAAGGCGTTAAATTACAAATCCCCATTTAATTGCCGTTAAAGTTGATATGACACGAAACACGACTGGGTTATACGAGCCATACTCGTACGCGAATGTGTTGCAGGATGAATCGAGTGTGCAAGGAACAAATATCAACGGTTAACTTTGTGTTGCTGAAAGGTCGTAAATTTTATGTAATTTACTAACCGATGCCATACGGCAAATATATCTAAGATAAAATATTAATTGTCATTAAATGTTGTACAAGTACACACACACACACACACACACACACACTGAGAATGGGTTCTACTGCGACGAAGATGTAACATAGACTTGGTTTTATAAGCGACTAGCGGGTGCCGATGGCTTAGCTCTCATGATTTTTATTTATTATTTGATTTTATTTAATCTCTACTTACTTTATGATTTTAACTAACGTTAGGTTATGTTTCTTAACATAAACTTCTAACAAAGTTTTTACCTCGTCTGATGTGAATTTTGAACGTTGGAAAACATGCGTTGAATTATTTTTGTATTCCAGTATTTTCTTCAACTCTGAAGCAAATGGACCCAAAAAATCAAACTTCTCTTAACCCTCTATTGGCCTAGTTGGATTTTAATGAAAAAAGTAAATTTTTTTGTATAATTATTCCTCATTTAAAATTATGGATATTTGTCCATTAAATCATGTTTTCCCATGCAAACTTTTAACCTATTGTTGATCCTGTCAGATTTTGATTTTCAAAAAAGTGAAAAACAAGTATCAAATTATTTTTCATTTGTAGCACTTTCACCGAGTTTGAAGTTAATTGGTCTATTAACACTAGAAAGACCGCAAGTTTTACTTATTTACAAAGACTACATATTAAAATTGCTGATATATCGAAAAGTACACATCGGATTTGGCTAACTGTAATTGTAGAACCCTAATTGTAGAACTAATTGTAGCAACTAATAAAAAAATAAAAGTCATCAAAGCAAAAGTTGATAGAAATACTTAAGAAAATACAGATATTTAAAAATGAAAACCCGTCCAAATGACCACAATGGCCTTTTTAGTGTTAATTAATATTTTTTTACAGAGAAATATTTTATTTAAAAATTTTTGTAATAGGAGGGCGAATTAGGTGAAAAAAGGCACGGAAAATTATGAAATGAAATGTGATTTTTTAACACGTTGGTGCCCTCTGTGGCCTGTCTGAACTGATCTAAATGTATTTTATTGTAATACAAAATTACTAATTTTGTCTTTTCAATCATTGTTATTGGGTTTAACACAAGCCCAGTTATTTTGAGTACTTTAAACAAATTTAAGAATACAAATTTTAAAAATTTTAAAATATGAGATTATTCAATTCCCGCCCATCTCGAATAAGGAAGGCGTAGTATGTCAAACAAATATTTTATTAAAAAGCCAATGGATCTAAGTATTACATAAAAAACATAACAAAAAACTGCAAAAATTACTAATTTTTTATGATTCGTTTTCAAATCAAAGGTACTAAATGGGTTAACAGATTTAAACGAATTTTATTGTAATACAAAATTAGTGTGACATTTTCCAATCATTCTGTGTCAGTTTTGTACAAATCTGGTTATTCTCAGTAAAAATACTAAGAATTAA
Source organism: Melieria picta (assembly GCA_964056695.1). Lineage (NCBI taxonomy): Eukaryota > Metazoa > Arthropoda > Insecta > Diptera > Ulidiidae > Melieria > Melieria picta. The sequence goes on along the minus strand of OZ057399.1, from coordinate 52,582,609 downwards.
AAAGGTCTGTATAAGAGGTTTTTTTTAATGCTCGCCCTGTTTTAATAGGGAAGGCGGAGCATAGTAAAAAAATACTTTATAAGAAAGCCAATAGATCTAAGTAAATTATAAAAAAGTTAACTGTAGATTACACAGGCTTATTACTTTATTAATTTCTATGATTTTTTACCGAATCAAAGGTACGAAAATGGGTTCACCCATCATTGACTTGTCAGATTTTGTTTTTCAAAAAAATGAAAAACACATATCGAATTGTTTCATATGTGAAGTGCTTTCACCAAGTTTGAAGTCAAAAAGCCCATAAAATCGTGTTTCTTCATACAAACTTTAACCCCTTGGTTCACCCCTTTAAGTTTTGATTTAAAAAAAACTAGAAACACGTGTAAAATTATTTTTGATTTCAAGTGTTTTCGCCAACTTTGAAGTTAATAGACCAGTCGGTTCAGGGTTTTTTCGTAGTCTTTCCGTGTACGAACTTAACGGGGTGAACCCCGTTAGATTTCGATTTTCAAAAAAATGAAAACCACATGTCGAATTATTTCTCACTGAGAGTACTTTACCATATTTCAAGTCCATAGGCTCATTAATTCATGTTTTTTCAGTTTCTCCATATAAACAATTAACCCGTCGTTGACCCCGTCAGTTTTGTATTTTCGAAAAAATAAAAACCACGTATCGTATTATTTCTCACTAAGAATATTTTCACCAAGTTTGAAGTTAAGACGCGTAAAAAATTATATTTCTTAACCCGCCGTTGACCCCGTCAGTTTTGTATTTTCGAAAAAATTAAAAACACGTCTCGAATTATTTCTCACTAAGAATATTTTCACCAAGTTTGAAGTTAAGACGCGTAAAAATTATATTTCTTAACCCGCCGTTGACCGCGTAAGTTTTGTATTTTCGAAAAAATAAAAAACACATGTCGAATTATTTCTCACTAAGAATACTTTCACCAAGTTTGACTCGTAAAAAATTAAATTTCTTCATACAAGCTTTTAACCCTTGGTTTACCCATTTATGTTTTGATTTTCGAAAAAATTAGAAACACGTGTCAAATTATTTTTGATTTGTTTTTACCAACTTTGATGTCAATAGGCCAATCAGTTCAGGGTTTTTCGTAGTCTTTCCGTATGCGGAAATAACCTTAACCCTTGGTTCACACTGTTAGGTTTTGATTTTGGAAAAAATAAAAAATACGTGTTTAATTATTTTTTATTTCAATGGTTCTCACCAATATTGAAATCAATGGGCCTCATCAATTCATGTTTTTGTTCATCTTTCTTCCCATATACAAACCTTAACCCATTATTGACTCCGTCAGTTTTTAATTTTTGAAATACTGAAAAATACATGTTGAATTATTTGTGACTTGAAGTAGTTTTATCAAATTTGAAATCAATAGGTTTATTAGACCTCATTTCTTCAAACAACACCTTAACCCATGTTTTGCTCTTTTAGACCACGAATTTAAAAAGACCCCATTTTAGCGGAGGTTCATTTTTTAAAGTGAACTTGTAGTTCAAATTTCATGTTTGGGCAATGATGAAGCAGTCAGTCAGTCAGTCAGTTATAGTTTTTCGATTTCTATAGATTTATGAATGAAATAATTGACACTCTAAATGACACAAATGGTCACTGTGGTGATCAGAGATAATTTCAAGATTAGTGTCCTTTTTGGTGTTCAACAGAATTTTGGTGCATCTAAAATGATCATTTTTGAACTTGCTTGCTTGCTCAAGTTTGACTTAAAGTATTTTTTTTTAGTTTGCTTTTTTCTTTCATTTTACACGACGCTGTGCGTTGAGGGTTTTCAATTATTTGCTTTTTATGTGTGGCGAATTGTTTCCATGTGTGAGTGTGTGAGTGAGTGTGAAGGAAGTTTTCTGTTTACACATGCCAGTGTAATGCTTAAACTTACACATACGCACACACGCACACACACACATGCCGACACACTTAAACAAACACATTGACTAGCAGCGCTAAAGGGAGAAGAATGAGTGTGGTGGCAACATGAAAGAAAAATGTGACGCGCTGAGTGTGAGGGTGTGAATGCGTCGTGGATTGGGTGCGACTGGATGGCGGGAGTGTGCCGCAAAGTTTTGCCACCGCTGCCCCACTGCATGCCGCTTGGCACAGGCGATCAAAAACATTGTTGTCGCAGCAGTGCCGGCAGAGCAAGACGGCAATAGTTGAGCCCTAAAATGTTAACAAAGGCACGCAGCGTGCTTGGCACTAAAGGCGTTGCGACACAGCGACACAGCGACAGCGACCAGTGGCAGGGGAGTGCGAAAACTTGTAATTGACATAACCTCAAAGGCAATGCGGTTAGCAGAATGATAGATGAAAGCAAGAACTGTGATAAAAAGCGTGTAGGAAGCAGTTTGCCGGCGGATGGATGGGTGGATGGGTGAGTTAAATTGTTGGCGCGACAACGTTGTGATGCGACATGCAGTCAGAGTTAAAGAGGAAAAGGACTCGCAGTTGGGGCGCGAAGGATGGCAAAGGGCCAAAGCAAAGACGGTTGTGGTGGTTGTGGTTTTGGTGGAGTTAGCAGGCAGCAAGCAGCAGGCGTTAGCTACTGGCATATCGAGTGTCGTTTGCACCACACAATTTTATTGCTATATAAGTGCGCGAATGTGCGTGTGTGTGTGTGTAAAGCCATACTTGGCAGCAAATAATGTTTGAAAATGAGGCAAAGGAGAAGGTCACAGCACTGCTACGAGTATATTTGCACGCTTGTTTCAGCTTGAACGCAATTCGATTGTATTTGCTTTACTTCGATTTTGTTTGATTGTTTGAACATGCCGCAATGTGTTGCTCGATATAATCAAATACACGTACACACACACACATACAGTGAAAGCAAAAATGTACAAACAATGCAGCCGCAAGAATTTTCTCTCATACGCATACACACACACACACACACATACATACAGACACATGTACGCACACTCAATTTTATTACTAAATGTCAGCAGAAAAAACTGCGCCTGAAACTGTGCTAAGTTTGCGTTTTCATTTCAAAGTCGCCAGCGGCGCACGTTTGCGTCTGTCAATAATTCGCTTTCCATTTTCTGCTTTGAGTGCCTTTAACTTTTTTCGCCCTCCCCCCATCTGCTCTCTTTCTTGTCCCCCATTGAAAATTGAAAAGTGCGAAATTAAAAAGCACCCAAAGTGCCGCACAGTGCACAGAAGTGTTTATAGAAATACAAAACAAAATAAAGAAGAAAAAATTCAATTGCCAAGAAATTACCCCAAAGTGTTGTATGTGTGTGTGCGAAGTGTGTTGCTTGACGAAACAATGACGCTGGTGGCCATTGCTGGCGGCTGCTTTTGACAATTTGTTGAATTGCCAACATGTCAGTGGCGCGCGAACCGGAAGGGTCGCACTTCTGTGTGTCAGCAAAATGAAACGCTGCCGCTTGCTTATAAAAGTGCAGTCGCTTATTTGGCATTGTTCGGCGTTCTGCTTCGTTCCAGCTCTTATTCACGCTGTTATTTTCTTCATTGCTATTAATTTCGATGTTTTTTTTGGTGCTTTTGTGTGCGGCGTGTGTGTGCTGCAGCGCTGCATAGAAATGTGAAATATGTGCGCTGGAATGTTGTGGAAATTTTCAGCAATTGTGTGCTCTGAAGTGCTGATCAAGTGTTGATTGAGTATTTTGCAGCCACTCAAGTGATTTCGATGAGCTCGCTCTTTGTTTGGTGTCGATGAAGGGGCACAATGGGGCAAATATATGTAAAGGGAAATGTGGAGTAAATTAGAAAAAAAACCTTGTAATATCTTAAAGTAAGCTGTAAGAAATGAAATTTAAAAATTGGAAATTTAAAAAGTGAGAATTGAAAATTTGTGACACAGTGTCACAGTTTGTCATAGAGTGTTTTATAATTTTATTGGTAGACTATTTAATAACATGAAACATAATGTAACATTTTTAAAATCACACAAATGCTGAACATATCAAATTTGTTGTGTGACACGTTGTCACATTTTGGTAAGTAGTTTTAGATTTTGCCACAAGTCACACAATAATAATGTATAAATGAACACAAGCCCAAAAAATACATTTAATAAGCTTAAAACAAGCAAACGATTGTGTGGCACAGTGTCACATTTCATTACGGAGCAATATATTTTGTAAAAAAGTTGTAAAAATAACTAAAAATGGCACAAACTTAAGAAACCTACATATATTGAAAGCTTTGTATGTTCATTTTTTTGTGTGATATAAATAGTGTCACATTTCATTACAGAGCATTGTATTTTGTAAAACAGCAATACTAATAACTCAAAAATATCTTAAATTCAAGAAAACAATATTAAAAGCTTGGAAAATGAAATTTTTTAGTGTGACATAGTGTCACATTTCATTACGGAGCATTAATATTTTTTAAATACGCTGTATTTTTAACACAAAAGTGGTAAGTGGTACATTTTATAAGCATAAAACAAGCAAAAGTTTGTGTGACACAGTGTCACATTTCATTAAAGAGCATTATATTTTGTAAAACAGGTCCACTACTTAGTAACACAAAAATATCAAAAAGTAAATAAAATTGCATTAAAAGCTATAAATATGCATTTTTTGTGTGACACAGTATCACATTCCATTTCAGAGCATTTAATTTTGAAAAGCAGCTTCACAAGTAACACACAAATATCCAAAAATTTAATATGACTTCACTAAAAACTTTAAGTATGCATTTTTTTGTGTGACACAGTGTCACATTCCATTTAAGGGCATTATATTTTGTAAAAAAAACTGTACTAATAACACAAAACACAAAACAATATAAAAGGCTTTGATTTTGCATATTGTTGTGTGACACAGTGTCACATTTCATTACGGACTATTAATATTTTGTGAAAGAGCAGTATTTAAAGCACAAAATTATGAAACTATTTGAATCTTTCAAATTATTAGTGTGACATAGTGTCACACTTCCATAAAGAATAATATATTTTGTAAAAAAACTGTTCTAATAACAGTAAAATAGCACTCATTTAAAAAACAATACTACAACAATAGCTTAAGTATGAATGTTTTTGTGTGACACACTATCGCATTCTATAGATTAGTGCCACATTTTGTAATATTCCTTAATATTGATACAGAAAGCAGCACTGGTTACTAACATAAGTATCATAAGCTTAAATAAGTTATTATTTGTAATACATAATGTCACATTTTGACACATAGTGTTGTATTAAATAACCAAGTGTTTTAGAAACAAAAAAATGAAACTAAGTAAGATTATTCTAAAAAAATTAAGATTTTATTTTTGTGTTTGTTTTGTGTCACAATTGTCACACAGTGTTGAATTTTATATCAAAGCTGTAATAACACAAACAAATATTCAATTTTTATAGTCACTAAATTTTAAAAGTTTCACATGTTGCTTATGAATTTCTAATAAAAACGAAGTGTTTGTTTCGTGAAAAATTATTTTGGGACAAATAATCACAGTGTATTGGCACAAAATTTTACTCGTTCCAAAAACGATATTCGTTTTAGTTTTGGGAGAAGTTTCATATGTTGCTTATGAATTTTTGATAAAAAACGAAGTTGGTGCTTTTTGAAAAATTATTTTGGGACATGTTGTCACAGTGTGTTGGCATATAATTTTTGTTTCACTTTTGAGAGAAGTTTGACATATTGCTTATGAAGTTTTAATGGAAATAAAGTTTCTGTTTCTTTAAGTTTTAAAAGTATTTTGGGACAAGCTGTCACAGTTACATGTTACTGGTCTAAAAAAAAATATTATTTTCAGATTTGGGATAAGTTTCACATATTGCTTATGAATTTGTGATGAAAACAAAGTTGATGGTACTTTATATTGCTAAAGTATTTTGGGACAAATTGTCACAGTGTATTGGCATAAAATGTTACTTGTCTCAAAAAAGACATTCGTTTCAGAGTTGCGAAAGTTTGACATGTTGTTTATGCAGTTTTAATAAAAACAAAGTTTAGGTTTCTTTAAATTATTAAATTATTTTATGACAAAATGTTACTCGCCTCGTTAAAGATATTTGCCATTAAGTTTTGAGAGAAGTTCCTTATGTTGCTTATGAATTTTTGATAAAAACAAAGTGAATGGTTTTTAATTGTTTAAGTGTTTTGGGACAACCTGCCACAGTGAATTCGCATAAAATTTTCATTTCACTGAAAACAGAAGTTTCACATGTTGCTCATGAAGTTTTAATTAAAACAAAGTTTAGGTTTTTTTAAATTGTTGAAGTATTTTGGGACAAATTGTCACAGTGTGTTGGCATAAATTGTTACTTGACTCGTAAAAGACATTTGTCATTAAGTTTTATGAAAAGTTTTACATGTTGCTTATGAATTTTTCATAAGACAATGTTTATGTTTCTTTAAATTGTTAAAGAATTTTGGGACAAACTGTCACATTATTTGGCACATAATGTAACACATCTTTTAAAAAATTTTTAGAAAAGAATAGTAGAAAAGATTGCATGAAATATATGCATTATTTAGCTAATGTAAGGTTTAACTAGTTTTGATTAGCTCACATTATTAAAATTTTAAAAGACAAATTCCCCAATTTTTTTTAATATTTACCAAAAATTTAACTCAACTGTGCAAGTGCTTTTCATCTGCACAAGCCCGATTAACACGCAGTAAACTGCTAAGCAACGTGCATACTTGTTGTTGTTGTTTTAGTTATTGTGCTAACTGCACTGGCGTTGCCACCTTTTGTGGCTTTTGCAAGTTGTACATTTTTGGCAATTTACGGCAACGTTTTGCTGGAATTAAACAGCAGCGAGCAGAGGCAGAGAAGCAAAAGCAATGGCTGTGCAAATGTGGCATTACATCGTTCGCTCGGTTGACTGTAGTGGTTTTTATTCGCACATTTACGGGAGGAAAAGTGTGTGCAAAGTGCCGCACACAGGTTGATGCCAGACACGCACACAACACACAAACGCATAAACGGCTGCATGCAACTGCAACAACTCGTATTGTTGCAGCTGCAATTGTTGTTTATTGAGCAGGCATTACTGGTGTTATTTGGGAGTGGAGTTTGCTGAATGTGCTGGTCAGTGCTGGGCAACGTAGTGTTTCAGTTGATGAGGAGGAGGAGGCGGAGCTGACTGAGGAGTTGCAGTGTCGATTTGTCGCAAAATGAGGGGCAGCGGTTTATGATTGAAGTGAATTGTTGTTGGTATTTGCTTTATAATGGTTTGAAAAGTGGGAAAATTCTTTGGTAAATGACAAACATGAGACGAGAAAAAACATGAGAGGAAAAATAGTCATAAATTTTGCATGCAGAATTTGTCTGCTGATCCTTACATGCTGCCAGAACGGTAAAAGTGAATGAATTAATTAAACAAAAAATAAAAATTGTTATTAATTAAATATTAAAAATCCTACACATTCAACTATTCAAACTAAATGTCATAAAAAAAATCATTCGAAAAATTTTTCTCTGTCAATATTGCAACATCAAAGCTGACTTCGAAATTCCATATTAAATTCAATTTTTGTTCTAAACGTTTATTTTTTGTGTAAGTGAAATGTTTACTTCAGTTTTCCACTCAATCAGGTTTAGTTGGTAAATTTAATTTGCAATCAAAAGTTGTTGTTCAAAAGGTTGTGTGAATGAAAGATAAAAAAAGAGAGAGAGAGGTGGAATAAAAACTCAAACAAGTAGCAGCCAAAAGCCAACACCAAATTCGCCGCATGTGTGTGTGTGTGTGTGTGTGTGTGCACAGTCGAATAGTTTAGTTAGCATAGTTGACACCCCACTTTACCGGCGAGTTGTCACTGCCAATGTACAAAAAAAATAAATAACGAAATTTTAATTTTTTCCCCATGTTTCTATGTGGCAGTGATTGTTTTTAGTTTTGCAATTTTTCACTTTACTGTAAAGGATTTGCGGTTGGTTTGCATTGAAAAGGCCAGCGTGGTTTTGTGCTCATTAAGTGAGTCTTTTTTTTGTCAAAAATGCAAAAACTTTTTTATTATGAGCAATGTAAAGGACAGTAGCGGGCATTGTCATTAGGCAAATATATTTTTAAATGAAATGAGCGCAGAAATTGTGAGCATTTGGCAATGTCTTTGTTCATTCGTTGATAACAACTTTTAGCGGTTTTGAATTGGTGGTGAAATGATGAAATCAGTCAAAGTTGGCACAAATATGCCCACAAATAATTTCAATTAAAAATTCATAATTTAAAAAGTATCTCAACCGAGCCTGCAGCATTGACTTTGACGCAAGTTGACTGAATTGAATCCTTTTTGTTTTATTTTTTTTTTGTTGGAAAATAAAGCCAAACCCTGGGCTTAGCTGAGAGACATTGCCAGGATTTATGTGCGCCTCGTGTTATGCTTTAATTTCATGCTTCACGCAGCGTCACGCAATGCAAGATGCCTTTACCGTACAAAACTTGCTCGTTTTCCTGTCGGCTGCATTGAAGAATTTAGCAGAAAATTGCCAAGGACAAAGTTTTTGCGCGCCGTCAAGTGCAAGACCCAGCGTGCCTTTTTGGCGCTAATGATAAGAAAACAATAAAGCCGACAGTCAACCAACTGCACACGGCTCACTGAGCGGCACCACGCAGCCGCTCGCAGGCGCCATAAACATTTGAAATAAGTAAGCAAGAAAACGGCAGCATTGCCCTAATGCTGGCAGCGTTCAAGTAATGCTGAGCAAAGTTAGATGAAGACAATTACATAGACAGCGCAGAGACAGAGCAAGCAACAAAGCAACACACAGCCTGCGCGTTGGCTTCTGCCAGTTCAAAAATATAAAAAAAAAAATCACAACGAGTTGAAATGAAAAACAAAATAAAATGAAACTATAAAGCCACGTTGTGTATAGCCAAAGGCAGCTGCGGGCGTCTGGAAGAAAAATGTAAGAAATAGTGGCAGCAGTTGACATTGTCATTACTCTGCCGGCATTCGGCGTACGCAAATCCTGGCTCCCTATCGGCGTTCATGCTTCCTCGCTCCGCGACTTCGAAGAGTTCGCCATCCAGCCGCTGTGTGGCTTGGCCTCAGCGACGCTGCCATGTCAATCCGCATTCAGGTCGGCATGCCGCTACTGTTGAGCGTTTTATAATTTACATTTAATTAGGGGATTTCGCGCTATCCTACACCCACACACACACACACACACACACATATAAATGAGACAAATAAAAATGAATGCTAAAGCACAAAAAAAGAGAGTGAATAGAAAAATTGCATGCAACACGCGCGCATTACGAGGTGCTTAAGTTGCAAGTAGCGGATCATGGTTGCAAGGACGCGCTGCTGCTCTACCGAAAAGCGCAAACGCTTACAAAGCACACACACACACACACACAAACACAACAACAAACACGAAAACATTCACAATTACAGCAGACAGCCATTGCAGGCTGGCAGCTGTGCTCATGTTGGTCTCGCACTGTTTGGCTGTGTCTGTCAACTTGTGTGTCAACTGCTGGCAAACGTAGAGTTAGCTGCTTATCTGTGTGTCTATATTTGTGTGTGTGTGTGTGTGTGTGAGTGTAGATACCAATGCTGGCTACCGCTGCTGCTTATGGAGTGTTGGTGGGCACGAGGCGTCAGTTGCCAGTTGAATGCTTTGCTTTTTTGACAAGCAGTTGAATATACATTTGCGTATGCTACATATTCGGGCGTATATATGTATGTGTGTATGAGAGATTTTAATTAAAAGGATTTTTCACACAATTATAATAGAAATTATGTTGGCATTGTTGCGGTGCGTTGCAAGCGCTGTAATAGCGACACACTGTCACTGAGCGTACTACATGTGGTATGAGTAATATACAATTAGTGGAAATGTTACAAATTGTCATTGTTACGCTTGAAAATTGTAGAGTTTGACCCAAGTGTTGTTATGTCAACGCTGCACTTAAAGTAAAATTAATTGAAATTTGTACACCGATATTGGGAAAATATTAGCTTTGGTGTAAAATTTACAAATGCATTGGAATGAATAGTCAAATAGTAGCAACCTAAAGAAAGGTTTTTCTTCGGAATAGACGTTTTAGCGGGATGCACAGTGATTCGACTCCATACAACCGCGGGACAAAATTAGAAGGAGTGGTCCGTTCTTCATAAAATTTGGTATACTAGTTAATCATGGTCTGCTAAATTGAAATATCCATTTTTTTTCTTAAACTTTTGTAGTTTGGCCATGTCTGAGACTTAAATTTGCAATTTTCGTCATTTTTGGTGAGCTATAGCAACGAGTGTGCTGGCTAGATTTTTCAGATTTTACAATTAATCGGTAACGTCAACATTGATAATTGCAAAGAATAACAGAAATTGTCTTAGGATCCTTTAGTTTTGCAATAAAAACGATAATAATAGACGTATGTTTTGCTTTTTTGCAGTTTTCTCAATTTTTCATGCTGATTGCATAGTTTTAGGGATAAAAAAAAATTAATTTTGTCGAAAAATAGCTGTTTAGAGCACTTTTCAAATTGGATTATTTTCTGAGATCAGAAGATATCGGAGGATTTAATTACATTATCCGATAAAGAAAGAATGCTTCTTAAAATAAAAAAAAATCCAGGAACATACTTTCACATACTTTTTAGATATTTTCCTCTAAGTTTTGCCAATTTTCAGATTTTTAATTTAGAAAAATATTTTGAATTAAAAGTGATGTAAAAGCCTCAGGTTTGCCAATTTTGACAAAACATTAAAAGCGAAAATGGCCACATCATTTCTTAATCTATATTGAAAGTTTTAGCAACTTCTTGGCAACCATGTATTTTTAAAATTTTGTTTACTCAATATACTAAAAAACAGAATATATGTGTTTAAATTTTTTTGTGAAAAAAGTTTCAACTTTGAGCCGCTTTTGCACAGACACTAATTAATTTTTTGCGCAGATTTTTTGGGGTTTTCTTAGTTGGAGTTCTACCTTTCAAATCACATCAAAATCGTTAAATTCTGAGACTATAAATTTTTTGAAATTTGTCTATGGAACGAATCACTGTGGGATGTAGCGAACTTTTAAGAGTAAACTAAAATAATTTGCATTATATAAAGTTATATGAAGAGTTTTTATAAAGTCGTACAATACACGCGTAGGCGCAGAGAGCTCTAAGATGATCTCTCAAAGAGCTGTTCTGGTTGGTATGGATGGATCGATGGATGGATGGATGGATGCATTTGAGAAAAAACCGAAAAAATCATCTCTCAAAGAGTTGGTCGGGCTGGTGTGGATGAATGGATGTGAGAGAAACCCAAGAAAATCGTCTTTCAAACAGCTATTCTGGCTGTTTTGGATGATTGGATGTGAGAGAAAGTCAAGTCTCTCAAACAGCTATTCTGGCTACTATGGATGAATGGATCCATAGATTTGAGAGAAAATTAAGACAATCGTTTCTCAAACAGCTTTTCTGGCTAGTATGGATGAATGGATGGAAGTAAGAGAAAGACAGAAAATCGCCTCTCAAACTCTCAAACAGCTGTTCTGCCTGGAATGGCTGAATAGGTGTGACAGAAAGCCGCGAAAATCTTCTCTAAAATAACTGTTCTGGCTGGAATGGATGAATGGCTGGATGAATATGAGACAAAGCCGAGAAAATCCTATCACAAACAGCTGTTCTGGCTGACATGTATGAATAGATATGACAGAAAGCCGTGAAAATTCTCTCTCAAAAAGCTGCTCGGGCTGGTGTGGATGAATGGATGTGAGAGAACCGAGAAAATCTTCTCTACAATAACTGTTCTGGCTGCTATGTATGAATGGATGTGAGAAAAAGCCAAAAAAAATCCTGAAATCGTTTTTGCTACCGAAAAGTTCATATTATTTTTTGCCAAGACTACTTAGTCATGTCTGTTCGTCCTTTCCTTTGCTAGTTTGCCTGGTACAAAAGAAAACACCAAATTTAATTAATCAATTTAAAGCAAGCCGGTTGTATCTCTTTGTGAAGGGAAATAGATTCAAAAATTTTACATTCGCCATTTCAGTCAGGTCCGTCAAGAATCTTGACGAATCTAATGATTCGACTAAACACTTTCGGTGCCTGCTTTCTTTTCATTTTGTTCTGGTTTGTAATCTTTGGTATACTTAGAAAAGAGTTATTAAAATAGGATCTATCTGGTACATGGTTTATTCGAATCTTTTCAGTCAGTCTGTTTTTTTTTTTTTTTTTTAAACACGAACAAACGCGCAGGGGATGGCCCTTATTAATGCGAAGCATTGCGTTGGTTCAGGAAGGATATAAAGGTTAGGAGATAGGGTTATGAGTGAAGAAGAAAAATAATGAAGAAAAATAATGAATTTACTGACCTTTCCTTAGCCTGCTTTGCTTTCACTTTCATTATTTAATTATTGGAATTATTTAATTATTTAAATATTTTAGATTAAAGTTAGAGAACCTGAAACTGAGCCCAGGTGCAGTAAACTTAATATGAATATTTCTTGAAGAATACAAATTGATTTTCTTTCTTAAACCAATCTATTTTAATCTACTTCGATAAAAATCGAATACAAAACAAATTTATTGAAGAAACTTTATTGAAAAAGTTTCATTTTGAATTTAAACACAACTTCAAAGTTAGATAAGCTGCAAGTAAATGTAACAAAAACTTTTCTAAGTAACTTGTAATCATTTCTCTAGAGAGATTTGTGCCTTTGCATCAGTCGACCTAGTAAAACAACAAAAACAACAGTTGACTTAAGTACTGCAATTTTATTAAATGTTTTCAATATGCAAATTGCTTAAACATTCAACTTGAAACACTCTACAAGTAAAACGAAATTTGTGCGGCCTCCATGGCGTATGAGTTACATCGGTGAATTCATGCGCCTTCTTGCAGTTGTGACTGCACACATACATAGACAGTGCCAGCCACCTAACAAGTACATAAGTTACACACCTACAATGCCGAAAATATTTGGCACATTTGCCAAGAATGCGCGCAAAGTGAAAAGAATACAAAAAAACCAGCTGCCTTTGGCCTTCACCAAATGCAGTTAGTGCCAGTTATCATTGCTGCACTTAAGTTTTGGCTTCCGCCATTTCCGTTGAACGCACGTTTCGACTGTTGCGGCAAGTATTTTCGTACAATTTACGTAATTTTCCTGTTGCCAGGCGGCGCAAGTGTGGCTGCACTGAAGTTGTAGACGCGAACCTACACTTTGTGGATTGTCTGATGGTAGTTGGGGGTTATTTGATTGCAAGTTGTTGTTGTTAATAGTACAAAAGGAGCCGCGGAATGTTGTGTTAATTATTGTTGTAGCACAAGTTTTACTCTAGCAAGGTGTGTGCATAATTTTAGAAAAGCGTGTTGCCATTTCTGCTGTGCCACTTCAAACCACTTTTTAATGGTATAGAAAATAGTAATTTAAAAAAAAAACTATACTTGTATAAAGTAAATAAGAGCGAAACTGTTAATGAAGCAAGTGGCAAATTTTGACTTTGGATGGCAACTTTTGTTGATTATTTCGCATCAAAACGTTTGAGCATAGAACAGCCGGTGCCCTGAAGCGCTTCTAAGAAGCTTGGGTTGGCATTTGTGTGTGTGTGTGTGTGTGTGTGTGTGTCTTGCTTTGATGCGCCGCTAATGAATTTCCGCGCAACTTGCTTGGCTTTTGATAAAGTGAAAAGTTTTTGTTGAGTATTTCTGTTATTTCCGTTTGGATGAAGAATGCTTGGAGGGTTGAAGGAAGCGCAACATTCGGCCATATGCTGTGCTAGTTGGCACGTGAGTGTGGCGGCGCTTGAATGTGCCACGCTGTGGTACAACCGAAAGGTGTTTTGTTTTGTTATGTTCTCACAATGAATCCAAGCTCTCAAAAATGTGGCATTTTTTGTTCACTGAGGGCGAACTAAATTCATACACAGCGAAGGCATTGACACAAAGCTTTACACAAACACACATATGTATGTACTACATTCCACTCAAAATACCACAAACCTATACCTTACTTAGTTAAGCAGTCTCTGCTGCCATCCTGACTGCTGACTTGCTGCGGGTTAGCACCAAACTTCCTGCTACTCCTTTTGTCGCTACCAGCCGTTGACTTAAATGTTTAACTGCCGCTTGACGTCGAATGAATCGGCAGTCGCGGCCAATGACTGCCGCTGCCTGTGCCAATGCGAACGTTAACTGCGGATTTGTCGCCAAACCAAGTCAGCTTTGTCTGCAGCACGTTTTTGATGTGCGCAGCATTTCGTTGTGTAGTCTTTGCGACTTCTTCAGGCTTTGCCTGTTGCGAGTCCTGTTGTCTGTTGGCTGTGTACTGTGCGTTGTGCGGAAATGTTTGGCTTTGTTGTGGCGTGCTTTTCATTTAATTGTGACTGCTTAAGTGGATTTTAATTTGCAACTTCTTAGGACTTTTAAGTTCATTGGGTGGTGGTTGACAGCCAACGCAACTGGGCTGGAAAGTTTTCCATTGAGCCATGGCTGTTTTGTCTGTTGCGTTGTTGGTCCCATATTTTGTATATATTTTCATATAATTTGTGCACAATATACATTATTGAGCATAGTTATCTAAGCTCGCTGGGTGCAAACTTGGAGCTTGTAAAGTTTTGCTGTTTAAATCTCACTTGAAGGATTTACAGAATGCTGAATTGCATGAAATTGTTAGCAATGTTTAAAGTTACTGGACAAAATTAGTTAAATTTGCTACTCAGAATTAATATTTTGGGTGATATAAAATTTTAGCAAGTGATGGCTCTGATAGTTGTGTGATAGATTGAGACATAAAACATTGATACCTACCTATTAGAATTTCAAAACAGTACGAGATTTGTCTGAAAAGTATCTGAACTCAAGATGAAGATGACAACAAAAAGTGAGGAATCCGTTTGAGTCTCTTTTGAAAGATAGTCAAATAACTTTTAGTCATTTTGAATGCCTAAAAGTTGTTTGATAATGGTTTAAGTCAGTCAATATGAGATTTTTGTAAAAATTGCAAAAGTCCAGCATAGAATTATCATTAAATATTTGCTTTAAAGAGTTGAAGTATGTGTGCAGGGACTCTGTTCCATTATTTACCATCGTGAAATTTCGGGCAGCTGCATTTTAATGTGGTCTTACCAGCCTGGAAGCCGATAATTCTGGACGTCCAAAACTGCAAACATTGACGTTAACATGGCTCAAGTACACCAAATGGTGCTAGACAACCGTGAAACTGAAGTAAGACAGATAGCAGTGTCTATAAATATGTCTAAAGAACGTGTCTGTTACATACTGAATCAAGATTTAAGCATTAGAAAACTGAAAGTTTCCTCACGTTAGGTCAAAACGTGTTTTAAGATATATTTCCAACTCTGTATTTGAAAGGGTTAAAGAGATTTGAGAATTGCTGGGAAAAGTAGAAAAGACTATGTAGAAAAACAACAGAAAATGTAAAGAAAAAATTTCTTGTTTCTTTGTTAGGTAGAAAACTTTTCAGACAAACCTCATATTTAGGTCCAGAGTTAGAGATTTCCGACTATAAATTTGCGCTTTATATATGATTTGCCAGACATTGCGTGCCGCTTAGAAGAAAATATTTTTTCCAATTAAAAAAATAATCAGGAAAATTTCAATCAAGACAAAAAAGTTAATCGAATCAATCAAGTCAATCATATCAAACAAATCAATTAAATGAATGAAATCAAACAAATGACTATAATCAACAAAATCAATAAAATTAATCGGATTAATCACAACAAATTAATCAATAAAACCAATATCAATCAAAATAATCAAATCAATCAAATTAATTAAATAAATGATGATTAAATAAAAAAATCAGTAAAATCAAACAAGTCAATCAAATCCATCAAATCGATCGAATCAATTAAATTAAACAAAATTAATTAAATACATTAAATTAATTAAATCAATCAAATCAATCAAAATTAATAAAATCAACCAAATAAATCAAAGAAATGAATAATATTAAAAGTCAATCAATTAAATCAATGAAATCAAACAGATCCATCTAAGCATTCAAATTAAAAAAATGAATAAAATAACTCGAGTTAATCGAATCAATCAAATCAAACAACTCAACAAAAATTCAGTCAAATCAAACAAGTCAATCAAATCGATCAAATAAATGAAATCAATCAAAATTAATAAAATCAAACAAATAAATCAAATCAAACAAATTAATCAAATTAAAAGTCAATAAATTAAATCTATGAAACCAAACAGTTGAATCAAATCAAATCAAACAGTCAATCAAATAAATCACATCAATCGAATTAATTAATCAATCGATATTAATAAAATCAAACACATAAATCAAATCAAACAAACTAATCAAATTAAAAGTCAATCAATTAAATCAATGAAATCCAACAGATCTATCAAAGCATTCAAATTAAAAAAAATGAATAAAATCAACCGAGTTAATCAAATCAATCAAATAAAAAACCTTAACACAAATTCAGTCAAATCAAACAAGTCAATCAAATCGATCAAATAAATGAAATCAATCAAAATTAATAAAATCAAACAAATAAATGAAATGAATCAAATTATTCAAATTAAAAGTCAATAAATTAAATCAATGAAACCAAACAGTTGAATCCAATCAAATCAAACAGTCAATCAAATAAATCACATCACTCGAATTAATTAAATCAATCGATATTAATAAAACCAAACACATAAATCAAATCAAACAAACTAATCAAATTAAAAGTCAATCAATTAAATCAATGAAATCAAACAGATCAATCAAAGCATTCAAATTAAAAAAATGAATAAAATCAATCGAGTTAATCGAATCAATCAAATCAAAAACCTTAACACAAATTCAGTCAAATCAAACAAGTCAATCAAATCGATCAAATAAATGAAATCAATCAAAATTAATAAAATCAAACAAATAAATCAAAGCAAACAAATCAATCAATTAAAAGTCAATAAATTAAATCAATGAAACCAAACAGTTGAATCAAATCAATCAAGTTAATAAAATTAAAATCAATCAATCAATCAAACTATTTAACAAAAATTAAGTCAAATCAAACAGGTCAACAGATCAATTCAATCGAACCAATTAAATCAATCAAATTAATCAAATAAATCAAATCAATAAAATCAATCAAATTGATCAATCCAAAAATCAATTAATAAAATCGATCAAATAAATCATTCAAATTAAAAATCAATCAAATTAGAAAAAAAACCAAATTAAATAACATAACTAATTCAATCAAATTTTTCAATCAACCGAATCAATCAAATCAGTCAAATTAATCTAGTCAATCAAATCAATCAAATCCATGAAACCAATCAAATCAATCAAATCCATGAAATCAATCAAACCAATCAAATCAATCAAATCAATCACATCAATTAAATCAATTAAATCCATGAAATCAATCAAATCAATCAAATCAATTAAATCAATCAAATCAATCAAATCAATTAAATCAATCAAATCAATTTAATCAATCAAATCAATCAAACCAAACCAAATCAATCAAATCAGTCAAAGCAATTTAATCAATCAAATTAATCAACTCTGTTAGACTTCTAATCTGACCTGACAGCTTTTCTTTACACCTGATTCTTTTATTATATTACTATTATTATTATTTATTATTTTACATTTATTTTCTCTATCCTGCCATAAGTCCTTTCGGACCTAAAATCGAATGTAGCTGTTCAATTCAAC
The DNA here is from genome assembly GCA_964056695.1 of Melieria picta. Classification (NCBI taxonomy): domain Eukaryota; kingdom Metazoa; phylum Arthropoda; class Insecta; order Diptera; family Ulidiidae; genus Melieria; species Melieria picta. The sequence continues at coordinate 52,564,987 of OZ057399.1, read as the reverse complement.
TTTCTTTTGATATTTTCAAGTTTTTATTTTTCACATTTGCATTTGCACCTCGAGTTCATTTCATAAGCCTGAGGTAGGCAAAAGTTTATATTTTCAAAAATTACTTTTTCAAAAATTTAGTACATACATTTTTGTTGCACTTCTCACATGCAAACGAAAAATACGAAATTCAAAGCTTTAGGCATTGCTCACAACAACTTTTACTACTCTCCAAACTTTGCAAGAGTGTTGTTGATTCGTCTCCTGCTGCATACGTTGCACACATTTCGTCTATGTTTGAAATTTTTGCACATAAATAAATGAAAATGTATTTTCTACAATTTACAGTTTCGACAACACCGGCAATTTGTGGAATAATCCAGCCAACTTGCAATGTCCCTGCGAGCACAACTCGAAGAGCATCAACCAAAATAAGGTAAATCAGCATTTTACTTAAAAATCATTTTGGCTTTTGTGTGCTCCAAGCAAATAAAAAAACCTAATATTAGTTAAAATTTGACACAATTTTTTCAATGGAAAAAAAGCTAAAATTGAAAAATTGAAAAATCAAGAAATTTTTGTAGTAAAGTAAATTTTGTGTGTGTCCCTGTGTGTGTCTGTGTTTGTATGTTTCGTTGAGAAAGAGGATTAAATAAAAACTTGTTGTTGCTGTTGTTATAGGAAAATTCACTCAATTTCTCAATTTTCCTACAATATCAACGCCATTATTCGATTTTCTGCTGGACGAAACTTGAAAAGTCTTTCAATGCCATTTCAATGCATTTGCTTCTTTACACTTTTGACTCGATCTGCTGTTGTTGTTGCACTCATTTTGTTTTCCATTTTATTGTGATATTTTTGTGTTGCTGTAAAGCAATACAAGGAAATGAGTGAAATAGGTAAAATGGAGAAAATGTAGTAGAAAATGTTGCACAATTGCGCTCGGCAATCGTGTGTGTGTGTGTGTGTGAGTGTGTGTGTATGTTTTGTATTTTATATTCGTTGTTGCAGTCATGTAGTCAGCCATTGGCTAGCAAAGTACGGCTTCGTATGAATGAGTTCTCGATGAGGTAGGCAGGAACGGGTGAGGTGAGTGCATTGGGGAATTTTTGTCAATTCCGGCAAGAGTAAACTAGTTTTCAATTTTAAATTAGAACTTTTTTGAAGCTAAGTGTATGGCGCACATACACACACACAGCGTCAAATATTTGTTTAAAGGCCACAATTTAAAAGCAACGAAGAGGAAAGTAAAAGCCAAAACATTGCCGCAAAAACTTGGACCGGAAGTTGAGTGAAGTTGGAGTGAGAGGGAAATAGTAAGAAAATATATAGAAATATCATGGATTGGCGTCGAAGACAGAAATAGAGAGAGAAAGAGAGAGTGAGAGAGAGAAAGGTAGTGTGACAGAGAGAAAGAGAGAGTAAGATATAGAGAGGGAGAGTAGAACGGAAGCAACATGAGCAGCAGATAGTAGAAGGATGGAAATAAAGCCAAATAATAGTAGAACAACGACGATGAAGGAGGAGAGAAGTGAACTAAAAGCAGTTGAAAATATAAAAAGAATTAAAAGATTAGAATAAAACCAAAAATACAAAATTACAGAACGAGATCAAAATGAAAAGGTCTTAAAAATTTGTATATGGAAACTAGTGTAAAATTAGTATCAAGATGACTTATATTAAAGTAGTGACTAATAGTGACTAATAGTCACAAATATGGAAATGAAATAAAATGTAATTAAGGACATGTCAAAAAAGGATATGAAAAATAAAATTTTTTATATAAGTTAAACCTTTCCGATTTGGCTGGAACAATATGTCTCAAATATTTTTGAAGGCGCCTGCCTGAGACATTTCTTTTTTAACTGGCAATAGCATCCCGTTACCAGGTTATGGCCTCCCGAAAAGTTCTCTCCAGGCGCCTCGGCGTTGTGAGCGTCTTCTTCAGGTGGTCAGACCAAGAGAAGATAGAAAGTCCTTAACTTTATCCTTCCATTAGAGATTCGGTCTCTTTCTTTGCCGTTGACTCTCAATGTGTATGTCGGAGTTTTCCTTGGATATTATATACCAAATATAAGGCTGCAAACAGAGTAATTTAGGTTTTGTAGTATGAAATAAAACTGAATTTTTTTAATATACAACAAATGAACTTAAACCATTGATATGTTTTTCATTCTGTGCCTTTAACTTTTGTCATCTTTCTGGCAACTCCACAAGTCTGGATTCTGATCAATCAAATGAATCGAGTAAGTCAAATCAATCAAATCGACCAAATTAACAAAAGTTCAGTCAAATCAAACAAGTCAATCAAATCAATTGAACAATTTAGTCAATCAAATTAATCAAATAAATCAAATAAATCATATAATTTTAATCAATCAAATAAATCACATAATTTCAATCAATCAATCAAGTGAGAAAAAAATAACCAAATCAATTAACTCAATCAAATCAATCAATTCACTCAAATGTTTCAATCAACCCAATTAATCAAATCAATTGAATCAAACAGATCAATCAAATCAATCAAATGAATCAAATCAATCAAATTAATCAGATTAATCAAATCAATTAAATCAATCAAACAAATCAAATCAATCAAATTAATCACATCAATCAAATCAATCAAATTAATCAAATCAATCAAATCAATCGAATTAATCAAATCAATCAAATCAATCAAATCAGTCAAATCAATCAAATGAATCAAATCAATCAAATTAATCAAATCAATCTAATCAATTAAATGAATCAAATTAATCAGATTAATCAAATCAATTAAATCAATCAAACAAATCAAATCAATCAAATTAATCACATCAATCAAATCAATCAAATTAATCAAATCAATCAAATCAATCGAATTAATCAAATCAATCAAATCAATCAAATCAGTCAAATCAATCTAATCAATCAAATGAATCAAATGAATCAAATCAATCAAATTAATCAAATTAATCTAATCAATAAAATCAATCAAATTAATCAAATCAATCAAATCAATCAAATCAATGAAATCAATCAAATCAATCAAATCAATCAAATCAATCGAATCAATCAAATCAATCAAATCACTCAAATCAATCAAATCAGTCAAATCAATCAAATGAATCAAATCAATCAAATCAGTCAAATCAATCAAATCAATCAAATCAATCAAATCAATCAAATCAATCAAATCAATCAAATGAATCAAATCAATCAAATTAATCAAATCAATCTAATCAATTAAATGAATCAAATTAATCAGATTAATCAAATCAATTAAATCAATCAAACAAATCAAATCAATCAAATTAATCACATCAATCAAATCAATCAAATTAATCAAATCAATCAAATCAATCGAATTAATCAAATCAATCAAATCAATCAAATCAGTCAAATCAATCTAATCAATCAAATGAATCAAATGAATCAAATCAATCAAATTAATCAAATTAATCTAATCAATAAAATCAATCAAATTAATCAAATCAATCAAATCAATCAAATCAATCAAATCAGTCAAATCAATCAAATGAATCAAATCAATCAAATCAGTCAAATCAATCAAATCAATCAAATCAATCAAATCAATCAAATCAATGAAATCAATCAAATCAATCAAATCAATCAAATCAATCGAATCAATCAAATCAATCAAATCACTCAAATCAATCAAATCAGTCAAATCAATCAAATGAATCAAATCAATCAAATCAGTCAAATCAATCAAATCAATCAAATCAATCAAATCAATCAAATCAATCAAATGAATCAAATCAATCAAACCAGTCAAATCAATCAAATCAATCAAATCAATCGCATCAATCAAATCAATCAAATCAATCAAAGCAATCAAATCAATCAAATCAGTCAAATCAATCTAATCAATCAAATGAATCAAATGAATCAAATCAATCAAATTAATCAAATCAATCAAATCAATCAAATCAATCAAATCAAATCAAATCAAATCAAATCAAATCAAATCAAATCAAATCAAATCAAATCAAATCAAATCAAATCAAATCAAATCAAATCAAATCAAATCAAATCAAATCAAATCAAATCAAATCAAATCAAATCAAATCAAATCAAATCAAATCAAATCAAATCAAATCAAATCAAATCAAATCAAATCAAATCAAATCAAATCAAATCAAATCAAATCAAATCAAACCAAATCAAATCAAATCAAATCAAATCAAACCAAATCAAATCAAATCAAATCAAATCAAATCAAATCAAATCAAATCAAATCAAATCAAATCAAATCAAATCAAATCAAATCAAATCAAATCAAATCAAATCAAATCAAATCAAATCAAATCAAATCAAATCAAATCAAATCAAATCAAATCAAATCAAATCAAATCAAATCAAATCAAATCAAATCAAATCAAATCAAATCAAATCAAATCAAATCAAATCAAATCAAATCAAATCAAATCAAATCAAATCAAATCAAATCAAATCAAATCAAATCAAATCAAATCAAATCAAATCAAATCAAATCAAATCAAATCAAATCAAATCAAATCAAATCAAATCAAATCAAATCAAATCAAATCAAATCAAATCAAATCAAATCAAATCAAATCAAATCAAATCAAATCAAATCAAATCAAATCAAATCAAATCAAATCAAATCAAATCAAATCAAATCAAATCAAATCAAATCAAATCAAATCAAATCAAATCAAATCAAATCAAATCAAATCAAATCAAATCAAATCAAATCAAATCAAATCAAATCAAATCAAATCAAATCAAATCAAATCAAATCAAATCAAATCAAATCAAATCAAATCAAATCAAATCAAATCAAATCAAATCAAATCAAATCAAATCAAATCAAATCAAATCAAATCAAATCAAATCAAATCAAATCAAATCAAATCAAATCAAATCAAATCAAATCAAATCAAATCAAATCAAATCAAATCAAATCAAATCAAATCAAATCAAATCAAATCAAATCAAATCAAATCAAATCAAATCAAATCAAATCAAATCAAATCAAATCAAATCAAATCAAATCAAATCAAATCAAATCAAATCAAATCAAATCAAATCAAATCAAATCAAATCAAATCAAATCAAATCAAATCAAATCAAATCAAATCAAATCAAATCAAATCAAATCAAATCAAATCAAATCAAATCAAATCAAATCAAATCAAATCAAATCAAATCAAATCAAATCAAATCAAATCAAATCAAATCAAATCAAATCAAATCAAATCAAATCAAATCAAATCAAATCAAATCAAATCAAATCAAATCAAATCAAATCAAATCAAATCAAATCAAATCAAATCAAATCAAATCAAATCAAATCAAATCAAATCAAATCAAATCAAATCAAATCAAATCAAATCAAATCAAATCAAATCAAATCAAATCAAATCAAATCAAATCAAATCAAATCAAATCAAATCAAATCAAATCAAATCAAATCAAATCAAATCAAATCAAATCAAATCAAATCAAATCAAATCAAATCAAATCAAATCAAATCAAATCAAATCAAATCAAATCAAATCAAATCAAATCAAATCAAATCAAATCAAATCAAATCAAATCAAATCAAATCAAATCAAATCAAATCAAATCAAATCAAATCAAATCAAATCAAATCAAATCAAATCAAATCAAATCAAATCAAATCAAATCAAATCAAATCAAATCAAATCAAATCAAATCAAATCAAATCAAATCAAATCAAATCAAATCAAATCAAATCAAATCAAATCAAATCAAATCAAATCAAATCAAATCAAATCAAATCAAATCAAATCAAATCAAATCAAATCAAATCAAATCAAATCAAATCAAATCAAATCAAATCAAATCAAATCAAATCAAATCAAATCAAATCAAATCAAATCAAATCAAATCAAATCAAATCAAATCAAATCAAATCAAATCAAATCAAATCAAATCAAATCAAATCAAATCAAATCAAATCAAATCAAATCAAATCAAATCAAATCAAATCAAATCAAATCAAATCAAATCAAATCAAATCAAATCAAATCAAATCAAATCAAATCAAATCAAATCAAATCAAATCAAATCAAATCAAATCAAATCAAATCAAATCAAATCAAATCAAATCAAATCAAATCAAATCAAATCAAATCAAATCAAATCAAATCAAATCAAATCAAATCAAATCAAATCAAATCAAATCAAATCAAATCAAATCAAATCAATCAAATCAATCAAATCAATCAAATCAATCAAATCAAATCAAATCAAATCAAATCAAATCAAATCAAATCAAATCAAATCAAATCAAATCAAATCAAATCAAATCAAATCAAATCAAATCAAATCAAATCAAATCAAATCAAATCAAATCAAATCAAATCAAATCAAATCAAATCAAATCAAATCAAATCAAATCAAATCAAATCAAATCAAATCAAATCAAATCAAATCAAATCAAATCAAATCAAATCAAATCAAATCAAATCAAATCAAATCAAATCAAATCAAATCAAATCAAATCAAATCAAATCAAATCAAATCAAATCAAATCAAATCAAATCAAATCAAATCAAATCAAATCAAATCAAATCAAATCAAATCAAATCAAATCAAATCAAATCAAATCAAATCAAATCAAATCAAATCAAATCAAATCAAATCAAATCAAATCAAATCAAATCAAATCAAATCAAATCAAATCAAATCAAATCAAATCAAATCAAATCAAATCAAATCAAATCAAATCAAATCAAATCAAATCAAATCAAATCAAATCAAATCAAATCAAATCAAATCAAATCAAATCAAATCAAATCAAATCAAATCAAATCAAATCAAATCAAATCAAATCAAATCAAATCAAATCAAATCAAATCAAATCAAATCAAATCAAATCAAATCAAATCAAATCAAATCAAATCAAATCAAATCAAATCAAATCAAATCAAATCAAATCAAATCAAATCAAATCAAATCAAATCAAATCAAATCAAATCAAATCAAATCAAATCAAATCAAATCAAATCAAATCAAATCAAATCAAATCAAATCAAATCAAATCAAATCAAATCAAATCAAATCAAATCAAATCAAATCAAATCAAATCAAATCAAATCAAATCAAATCAAATCAAATCAAATCAAATCAAATCAAATCAAATCAAATCAAATCAAATCAAATCAAATCAAATCACTCAAATGAATCAAATTAATCAAATCAATCAAATGAATCAAATCAATCAAATCACTCAAATGAATCAAATCAATCAAATGAATCAAATCAATCAAATCAGTCAAATCAATCAAATCAATCAAATCAATCAAATCAATCAAATCAATCAAATCAATCAAATCAATCAAATCAATCAAATCAATCAAATCAATCAAATCAATCAAATCAATCAAATCAATCAAATGAATCAAATCAATCAAATCAGTCAAATCAATCAAATCAATCAAATTAATCAAATCAATCAAATCAATCGAATTAATCAAATCAATCAAATCAATCAAATCAGTCAAATCAATATAATCAATCAAATGAATCAAATGAATCAAATCAATCAAATTAATCAAATTAATCTAATCAATAAAATCAATCAAATTAATCAAATCAATCAAATCAATCAAATCAGTTAAATCAATCAAATCAGTCAAATCAATCAAATGAATCAAATCAATCAAATCAGTCAAATCAATCAAATCAATCAAATCAATCACATCAATCAAATCAATCAAATCAATCAAAGCAATCAAATCAATCAAATCAATCAAATCAATCAAATCAATCAAATCAATCAAATCAATCAAATCAATCAAATCAATCAAATCAATCAAATCAATCAAATCAATCAAATCAATCAAATCAATCAAATCAATCAAATCAATCAAATCAATCAAATCAATCAAATCAATCAAATCAATCAAATTAATCACATCAACCAAATCAATCAAATCAGTCAACTATGTTAGACTTCCAACCTGACCTGACAGCTTTTTATTATTATTAGGGACAGTTTTAGCTTTCAAAGAGTATTAGAAACTTTGAAATATTGGTTATTTGATGGTGCAAGGCTAAGGATTCCGGAAACGCAATGGCTCCGCACTCATAGAACTTCTGGTTGTTATCGGCAAGTATCGGCTTTGGTCATCATCAACTTTAGTATATAAATACTTCATAGATTCAGTTAGTTATCTGGCATCATAATTTTCTTGTTTCTTTGGTCAACTCAACGCTCTCAAATGATTCAATCAACTGTTAGTTTCTTCACAGTAGACTGTCAAACACCTACCTAGTCAAACACCCACCTTACATATGTACTCTTTACTCAACTCTACAGTCCACTTTAAACGCCTTTTGGCTTTTCCTTACATTTCTTTGCCGTTCCATGCAACTGTCAGTCCATTCGTCTGCTCCTCTTCTATCTGCTCCTCTTCTATCTAACAATTCAGAACATACATACCACTACATACATATTTTTGTCTGTGCAACATGACAACCTTTTTATATATTCATTTGATTTCACCTGTAACTAATGTTGCTCATACGCCCCGTTGCCGCACACGCTTCAATATTCTTCTACTTCCTGTTGGGCATTGTTGTTTCTGGCAGATTTCTCCAACTGTTTGTTTGACTACATTGCACTTTAAACCAAACTGTCTGCCATTCGAACAGGTTTTCAAGCTGCTTGTCTGTTTGTCTGCATTTCTGCATGTCTGCCTGTGTCGCTGTCTGGCAATTTAACACAACCAATTATTTGATTTTAAAATTCCATTAAAAGATAAAAAATGCTCACTGAACGCCTAATACAATCAACCGCAAAAACAACAAGAACAACAACAACACACCCATGCAGACCAGCATCTTTTCTTACCGCATGAAAATACTTGTTTTGGTTTTCAGTTTTTTCTGCGCTCTTTCTTGCTCGATGCGGCAAACTGCTTTTCTCTGGCCTCGGCTTAACCCTTTGCGATGGCAGCAAAAAACCAACGAAACAGTGTTAAGCGATATAATGGTAGAGTTGTGCCAAGACTGGGACCAGTATAATTACAAATACTGGCATTGTTTAGTGTAAGCGCACAGCACCATTGGGGTTAACCACGTGCGCACATAAATAATCTCAACGATTGCGGCAGCGTCGAAGGGATAAATCCCTAAAGTATTTGTTAGTAAAAAGTTGAGACAAAGCTGAAGGAAAACCGACAGCGCACAACACACCTGGCCGCCGTTGGCAGCGTTGGCCCATTTGCAATAACTATTGCTGTCATTGTTGTTGTCATAGTTTTTATTGTTGTTGGTGTGGTTTTTGTTATTGCTGTCATTGTTGTTGTCATAGTTTTTATTGTTGTTGGTGTGGTTTTTGTTGCTGTTGCTGCTGTTACTGTTGCCGTTGCTGATGACAGCCAATTGAGAATTCGTTGTAGTCGCTACATGTGCCGCACTGTGCGTCGCGTTTGTCTGTCGGAGCTGAAGTATCTGCAAGGATAACAATGCGAACATGTGCTGTCGGTTGTTGGTTGCTCGAAATTTTACTGCTGCTTCTTCTTCTGGTGAGTGTGATTGTGCCAACTGTTGGCACACAACACGCTAATAGTTTTTGCTTTTTTTGTGCAATTTTGTTGTTGATATTTTTGCAATGTTTTTGCACTCTTAATGCTGCTTACACTTTAGTTGCTGTTGCAGGCGACAAGTGAAAAATGTTGTCGGCAAATAGATCAACAAAACTAAAGGAATTTCAGCAACAAAAGTACGTAAAAGTAAAAAAAGTAAGTAAAACAAAAAGGCAACAACAACAAAAAATTATACAGCAGCAAAGGCAGCTCGGCAATAACGATGCAGCAACAGCAACAAAACAATTTATCCGCATTGGTGCTGGTTTATGTTGAAGTGACAACAGAAACTAAAGAAAAACAAAACAAGAACAAATGCAAAGACCAAAAGATAAGCAAGATGCGATGGAATATAAAAATTACAGGGCAGAAAAGCGAAGCGAAAAAACAAAGCTCAAAATAAAATGACAGCACAGAAATAGAAAATTAAGGATAAGAAAGGGTAATGCTGCACACACTCACACACACACAAACATACAAATAAAAAGACATTCGTTTTGAGTGTCAACACGCAATACGAGCACAAACATGGGCACCAAATGTACATTTGTTTTGCTTGTTGTTGTTGTTGTTGTTGATGTGTTCTTTCTATGTCTGACATTTAAAAGGACGCTCCAATTAGGATAGCACAGGCAGACACTGATGAATGCGTAAGGAAAGCAAAGGTGTTGTACATGGTGATAGGGAAAAAGGTATCCCGTGTTTGAAGCAACAAATCTTTAAATTGCAGCTTTTTAAGCAGCTCAGGCAGTCAGAGAAAGGCGTACAGTATGATAAATGGATAACTATGAAGGAATAGTGGAAAATTGTTAAAAAAATTGAAGCAACAGTAACTACAACGCAAGAAGGATTATAATAACGAAGCATTTAGTTGGAGCAACAACAAATGAGTATCAGCTGTGTAGCGTTTGTAAAAATGCTTACAAATGATGACAGCTCAAGATATGTGCGCACAAAATGCATGCAGTTAGTTTTCGGTTGAAATTTCGAATTTGGCGAAAACCTAGTTTAAAGTGGAAATCAATGTCTCAAAGCACACAAGTCTTAAAGTGCTACTTTTTTGCAGGACGAAAGCGTTTCGGACACTTTTTCTCAAAGTGTGACATGTTGTCACAAAGCGTGACATGATGTCACAAAGTGTGACAGGTTGTCACAAAGTGTGACATGTTGTCACAAAGTGTGATAAGTTTTCGCAAGATGTTTAATGTGTCTTTTGACAGATATTTCTAGTTTCAATGAACGAAATTATATTTTTTTCTCATTTCGCTTTATAGTTTCTTTCACTGTGTGATACGTTGGTTGCTTGTGGTGGTAGTGTCATCGACTTGAAACCACTCTTTCTCGATTTTAGCCAGTTCACCTAGTTTTTTACTGATCACTTCCACCGATTGGTTTTTGTCGCATATTGGCTAAATTGATGTGTTAATCCTGCATGTGTCTAGTTTCTACTATTTTCTGTTTGCCTTAGTTAGAAGGTCTTAAGAGATCTCAATATCGACGAGGTTTATTAGGGGGCAGACCTCCACTGGATTCCCCTGATTAAAAGCTATGCGATCCTCAGAGATCTCGCTTCTAACGAGGTTGATTAAAAGGCGGACCTCCTCTTGGCCCCCCCCGAATAAGTGCTCGAAGGTCCTAAGAGATCGCGCTCTTGACGAGGTTTATTAGAGCGCGAACCTCTATCGGATCCCAAGAGTCAAAGGCAAGAAGGTTTTTAGAGATTTTTATCTCCACGAGGTTTATTATAGAGCGGACCTCCACCAGATTCCCTAGTCAAAGTCTTGGGGGTGCTTAGAGATCTTGCTTCTAACGAGGTTTACTAAAAGGCGGATCTCCACTGGAGCGTGGACCTTCACTGGATCTCCCTAAGTAAGAGCTAGACGGTTCTTAGAGTTCTCGCCCTTGACGAGGTTTATTAGAGGTGGACCTCTACCGGATCCCCTTGATCAAAAGCTAGAACGTTCTTAGCGATCTCACTTCTGACGAGGCTTATTACAAGACAGACTTCCACAAGATCCCCCTTATCAAAAGCTAGAAGGTTCTTAGAGATCTCGCTCCTAACGAGGTTTTTTAAAGGGCGGACCTCCACGGGATCCAATTGATCAAAGGCAAGACGGTTTTTAGAGATTTTCATCTCGACGAGGTTTATTAGAGGGTAGATTCCCTAGTCAAATTCTAGGAGGTCCTTGGAAATCTTGCTCCTAATGAGGTTTATTTAAAGGCGGATCTCCACCGAAGGGCGGATCTCCACTCGATCCTCCTGAATAAGAGCTAGAAGGTCGAGGTTTATTAGAGCGCAAACCTCCATCGGATCCCCCTGATCAAAGGCTAGAAGGTTTTTAAAAATTTACATCTCTACCAGGCTTATTATAGCGCGGACCTCTACCAGATTCCCTGGTCAAAACTTAGGAGGTGCTTAGGGATCTAATTTCTGATGAGGCTTATTACAGGACACACCTCCAAAAGATCTCCTTTATCAAAATCTAGAAGGTCCTTAGAGATCTTACTTCTCACGAGGCTTATTACAGGACAGACCTCCACAAAATCCCCCTTATCAAAAAGTAGAAGGAGTTTAGAGATCTCACTTCTGACGAGGCTTATTACAGGACCGATTTCCACAAGATTGTCATTATTAAAATCTAGGACGTCCTTAGAGATTTCGCTCCTAACGAGGTTTATTAAAGAGGGAACCTCTACCGGATCCCATTGATCAAAGACTAGAAGGTTTTTAGAGATTTTCATCTCGACGAGGTTTATTAGAGGGTAGATCCCCTAGTCAAAATCTAGGAGGTCCTTGGAAATCTTGCTCCTAATGAGGTTTATTTAAAGGCGGATCTCCACTCGATCCTCCTGAATAAGAGCTAGAAGGTCGAGGTTTATTAGAGCGCGAACCTCCATCGGATCCGCCTGATCAAAGGCTAGAAGGTTTTTAGAGATTCCCATCTCAACGAGGCTTATTAGAGAATGGACCTTCACTGAATCCCTCTGATCAAGCGCGGAAACTCTTTGAGCTTGTCTACTTGTGGATCGGCGAGCTAGTTTTAAGAGAACCTCCCTGTTATTACAGACAATTGGGGGTAATAATGGGTGTGTCCAGCGCCTTCAGGGCCACTTGACTGTCGAAAAATATGGTGACCCGTTCTTCAAAGGTGGTGTCCACTTTAACCAACTTACTAGCTTCCTGGATAGCCAATACTTCCGCGTGAAACACATTGTATCTATTCCGAAGTTGGAATGTTAAGCTAATCCTTAGCTCACTGCAGTAGATAGTTACCTGTACCTTCTCCATACTCCAATTGGGACGCATCCGTTGAGATCAAAGTGCCTTTGCTGTTTATGGGTCCATTCTCCTCTCATGGTAATAGGTACTCATTCAAAACCCCTGGGATGGCAACGATGGTCATTACTAATCTAGAGCGAATATAAGGAAGCGTCAGCGCCTTTGCTGCTAGCAAGTAACCGGACAGTCATCACTGATCCAGAGGTTTTTGCCGATAGGACTGTTCACAATCTACTCAGCTTTGTTAGGAGCTTAGATTGATTTTATGAGTAAAGGGTTCTGAGTAAAGGAGTCTGAGTGCAAATTTTTGAGGTATTACAATGGGCCTATGCAGTCTCTGAACTCCTAAAGAGCCACTTCTACCTATTCGCAATGTGGCCAAATAACTTAACATTTTAAATTCGAATTTTTTAGTTTCAATAGAACAAAATGCCAATTATTTGTATTATAAATGACTCTTTAAAGTGTCTTTAAGTCTCAAGCAAGTCTCATTTCATTGAAAGTCTCATATTATCAACAACAAAAAATACAAAAACAATTATACACTTTGAAAACATTTCAATCGAAACCATTGTTCACTATCGCTTTCGAAATCTCTCTACGGTATTCACGCATTTTTGGAATACACAAAAAAAAAATAATTTTAAGCACTTTTACTGTGTAAATATCTACTTTCACTGCACATTTTCATTGTGCGCTGGCAACAAAAAAAACATCAAAAATAACTACAACAACAGTAAACAAACCTAATCAGAGCAACAGAGCTATGAAAAAAAATGCCAACTGTCTGTGCTAAAATATGATAGAAACTGGGCAAAAGTGCTTATGCCCACAGAAATGCAGCGCGAAAAATTTGAAAAAATGCTAAATAAGTGCAAAACAGCAAAGTAGATAAAAGAGGAGAGAGGGAAGGTGGGCAGCAGTAGCCGAAACGGGTGAGATTGCAAAAATTTACAACAAGTGGCCAAGTACGAGCCGGTGCAATGTTCAACCCATGCACGAGGTGAAAAGTGGCGCTGAAAATTAAAACAAAAATGGAAATTAAAAAAAACAACAAATTTAAAAAAAATATTATGTCAGAGTAAAAGCTGATATCATGAAAAAAAAAACATGAAAGTGCTTGGCAACTTTGCTGTGTGCAGCGCCAAGTCGTGTGAACCTGTGTTGAGTCGAGTCGCTTTTGATGATTAAATTTTGTGCGGTTTACGTTTTTTGTTTGATGGCATTTTTTTATGTCTACTATTTTGCTGTGCCAGTTTTATGTGCTAGTTAGACTGCTGACTTCACTACATACAAAACACAAGTGGTATGTCTGTAGTGGTGTTGCCATATTTTTATGATTTGGCATGGGATATGTGAAGGTGTGTCTGGCTCTCTGGCAATGAGCAAAAATGTGAAAATATGAAAATGTTGGCAAAATAAAAAAATAAAAAATAAATACACAGCGTTTGATGCACTTCATTTTTAATAAAGTGTGCACTGTTCTAAAAAAATTACAAAAAAAATTAAAAAAATTATAATTTTTTGTGATGACTGCTAAAGTTGACTGGCAGTGAATAGTTGTAGTAGTATTAATGCCACTAAATACAATTTTATGCGCTCTTTTTGCTTGTTGCTGTTAAAGAACACAAAGCGTAGCTTAATTAAAATTCGTAAAAATATAAATAAAAAAACGTAAACGCTAAATTAATTAATTTTAATGCACATCAAAGGCGCTCAAAAACGTGGCATTGTGGCTAATGAATGTCGATAAGCACACATTTGCTTTTGCGGTTAAAAAAATGTGAAAAAAATAAAACAAATTTAAAAAAAAATTTCAAAAAATTAAAAACTACTTAAAACTTGCTGCTCATAAATTTGTTCAAAAACAAAAGCAACATTTATAACCATGAAACTATGTGACTTTACCTCTACATTGTCCTTACAAAGGACTACTTTAAGCACAAAACGCGACACATTCAACTGCATGCAAGAGTAGAAATCTGAAATCTTAAGAAGAACATTACAAAACAGCGCATTCGCAGCTATGCCAAGAAAAGTAGAAAAACAACAACATCAAAGTTTACACAGCAGCCAGCAGTTGGTTGGCTTCTGGTGTCAGCTCAATGCCAACAAACATGTAAAATTGAAATGGCGTTTTATTACTTTGAAGCGTTGTCTGTCTGCCTGTTGGCAGCTGTTCCTTTTGCTCTTTGTTTGTTTGTTCGCTGTTCTATGTATGTGTGTGGCTTAGTATGCGTGTGTATGTGTTTGTGTTTGTGTGCATGTATTTGCATATATTAACACAATAGATTTTGGTGGCATATGCTTGCAGCTGGATTGGCTCGTTCGTTCAAAAATAAAAAATAATATTTTAGTGGCTTCTGAATTTAAACTCGTCTACCCTTTTGGAATCAACACAACGTTGTTTGTAGGGGCATTCACCTTGAGCGATGATTGAGTGAAGAGAAAAAAACAATTTTTTAATTTATTATTGAGCTATTTTTCGGTCAAAGGAACCGACGTCTTAACGGGTTCTGGAGCAAAAGTACAACTAGTCAATCAAGCATACATTTGAAGGACCCAAAAGACGCTTGAACTAAATCAAAATCTGATAAATAACACTGTGCAAGTCCAAAATTTAGACATGGGGGGGGGACCTACAGAGCGACTTTCTATAGGTATACTGAGTTGAGATCCACCAGCCGTTGTGAATGTATTTTTAATTATAATTAAATGACACTCATACGCCACGTTGCGCTGCGCAACAAAATGCACATATCGCAATTACACAGTTTGAATGTATTTTTTTGGATTGGTGTCTTAAGCAAATTTGTTGGTCGTTAAAATATCTACAAACTTGCCGAAGATAGTAAAGCGATATTCGGAACGATTTAGGACCTATTAGCATTTAAATGTTCGAAGACTTAAGCGACGAACTCGACTAAAATGAGCAAACTTCAAAGTCGGATTTCTCTTAAACTAGAGCCAATCGAGCCAAATGGCTGGTGGATCTCAACTCAGTATACCTATAGAAAGTCGCTCTGTAGGTCCCTCCCATGTCTGAATTTTTTAAGGTAAATTTCACGCACAGTGTAATTAAACATATCTAGCAGCTAATAGAGGCAATTAAACTCATGTTAATGAATGTCGAATATATAGTACAAACGCGTTTGAGGCACTTCAAGTCCTTAATTTCAAGTGCCTTTTTATCAAACCTCATCAAATAGTGGGTTCCAGCGTATCTAAAATTGGGTATTACGACATCCACGTAACATTTTTACACCTTCATTTTACATTCACAAAATCTGCTTTCCTGATTTTATTTCCATTTTCTTGCTTTACTTTCATTTATGTCGTTCTCACGTCCTCTCCTTCTCAAACCCCACCCCCTCTTCTTCCTGCTCAGCCCAATTTTAACCTACTCCATCCTTACCACTAACGTCTGTTTGCTTTCCATTTTCCACTTTGGATCCTTTTTTACTTCAAATCCTTTCAAGTCCTCATTTGGTTCTCGATCCCATTTACATCCCTATTCTGCTAGTCCTAGTTTTGTTTCTAGTTCTAGTTCTAGCCCTAGTTCTAGTTCTAGTTCTAGTTCTAGTTCTAGTACTAGTTGTAGTTGTAGTTGTAGTTGTAGTTCTAGTTCTAGTACTAGTTTTAGTTGTAGTTGTAGTTGTAGTTGTAGTTGTAGTTGTAGTTGTAGTTGTAGTTCTAGTTCTAGTTCTAGTTCTAGTCCTAGTTGTAGTTCTAGTTCTAGTCCTAGTTCTAGTTCTAGTCCTGGTTCTAGTTCTAGTCCTAGTCCTAGTTCTAGTTCTAGTTCTAGTTCTAGTTCTAGTTCTAGTTCTAGTTCTAGTCCTAGTCCTAGTTCTAGTTCTAGTTCTAGTTCTAGTTCTAGTCCTAGTCCTAGTTCTAGTTCTGGTGGTAGTTGTAGTTCTAGTTCTAGTTCTAGTGCTAGTTCTAGTTCTATTTCTAGTTCTAGTTCTAGTTCTAGTTCTAGTTCTAGTTCTAGTTCTAGTTCTAGTTCTAGTCCTAGTTCTAGTTCTAGTTCTAGTTCTAGTTCTGGTTGTAGTTGTAGTTGTAGTTGTAGTTGTAGTTGTAGTTGTAGTTGTATAGGGTGTTTTTTTTAGAGGTTTGTTTTTCGAATAGAGATAAAACTGGCATTTTGTGGTCAAATCTGGCAACTCTAATGTCATTTATGTTCAGTTTGGTTTGCCATTTCATCATGAACAGGTTGACAAAAGAACAACGCTTGCAAATCGTGCAAATTTATTTCGAAAATAATGGTTCAGTTCGCGAAGTTTACCGCAAGCTCCGTCCATTTTATGGTCGACATAATCGTCCATCAGAGCAATTAATTCGGTTAACCATGGGTCGTTTTCGCACTACGTTTACTCTATGTGATAATACGCATCCGCAGAGACGTCGAACAGTGCGCACCGAAGAAACAATTGCCGCTGTAGAGCAAAATGTTGAAGAGGACCCGAATGAATCGATTCGCCACCGTGCACAGCAATTGGAGCTTTGTCCATCAACTTTATGGAAGATTTTGCGCAACATGAATGTGGATGAGTTGTGGTTCCAACAAGACGGCACTACATGCCACACAGCGCACGTCACAATCGATTTATTGAAGGAAACATTCGATGAGCGCATAATTTCGCGGAATGGACCTGTCAATTGGCCACCAAGATCGTGTGATTTGACACCATTGGATTATTTTCTTTGGGGATATGTGAAGTCGCTCGTTTACGCCAACAAACCAGAAACGTTAGGGGACTTGGAAGCCAACATTCGTGGCGTTATTGCCGACATACGGCCCCAAATGCTCGAAAAAGTGGTTGAAAATTGGACCTGTAGAATTGGCTTTATTCGAGCCAGCCGCGGCGGCCACATGCCCGAAATCATATTTAAACATTAATGGCATAAAATTATCCTTCCAATAAAGCCAAATTGATGGACATTAAAACGATTTTCTTGTGTTTTATTTCAATTCGAAGTTCTATACCTCTAAAAAAAACACCCTATAGTTATAGTTCTAGTTCTAGTTCTATTTCTAGTTCTAGTTCTAGTTCTAGTTCTAGTTCTAGTTCTAGTCCTAGTCCTAGTCCCAGTTTTAGTTCTAGTTCTAGTTCTAGTCCTAGTCCTAGTCCTAGTCCTAGTTCTAGTTCTAGTTCTGGTTGTAGTTGTAGTTGTAGTTGTAGTTGTAGTTCTAGTTCTAGTTCTAGTTCTAGTTCTAGTTCTAGTTCTAGTTCTAGTCCTAGTCCTAGTCCTATTCCTAGTCATTCTTGTCTTTGTAATTCTTTATTTTTCGTATTCCTAGTCCTATTATTCTTCCCATTCCTTCTCCTATTCTACTTCTACTTCTACTTATATTTCTTATCTCCTCCAACTCCTCCTTCTTCCATCTATTTTGAGCACTTCAATCAACTCTTAAATTTTTGCTATCCTCTTCTCAATCTTTGGCCAAAGCTGGTGCAGTTCCGTTTCTCAAGAACAGCGCCGGATGTTGGCAGCATTTCAATGGCAAATAGCGCTGGCGACAACATCTCTGTCTCCGTCTGTGTTGTCTGTCAACAATTTCTTCCGCCTATTTAATATACAGCCACACCTTTCGTCTCCCCTTTTCCCTTTTTCCACTTTTCATCCTCACTCCTTGCTCCTTCAACCACTGTCGGTGCCGCTTTTACTGCTTTTTTTTTTTACTATTGCCACCAT
Source organism: Melieria picta (assembly GCA_964056695.1). Lineage (NCBI taxonomy): Eukaryota > Metazoa > Arthropoda > Insecta > Diptera > Ulidiidae > Melieria > Melieria picta. Next base: position 52,546,441 of record OZ057399.1, on the reverse strand, counting down.
TTCTGCGATTACAATTTTTTTACTACATACTTTTCTGCTGTGTTGTTTCTTCATTTTGTCATCTACGACCACTGTTACAACAACAACAACAATTTCATCAGCAGCAACGCGTCTACTACAACTATTAAGTGTGTTTATTATGCTCGCAGCATGCATTCGGGTGTTTTGTTGATTTTCTTACTGTCCATTGTTCTTGTTGGCGTCGTCTGCACTTTTAATCGGGTTCATGCATTTTTCACTTGTTCGAGGATTAAATGCCAACGCCTGGCTTGTGTGTGTGTGTGTGTGTGTGTTGTCGTTTGCTCGCTGCACTTTTGCTTCTTTTCTTGTCTGCATCTTCTGCTCACACTGTCATTGTTGTTCTTTGACGTTGTTTTTGTTGTCATGCAGTTGAAAGTTCAGCTCAACATGTGTCGTCTGTCATGCTCCTTTCAGCCGCTGCAGTTCCTCACTTCATCGCACTTTCGGGCGCTGCTTCCTTGCAACTCGCGCATTGTGTCTTTCTTTTTCGATTATCCCTTTCACTAAACATTTCCACACATCTTCGGCAGGCAACACTCGCCAACACTCGGCCGCCTTTGCGTTGCAGCAAAAACTTTGCACTATCATTTTTTCCACATGCTCTGCTTCTTTGCGCAATTTTTTGTTTTTTTTTTGTGGTGAAGCAAAAACTTTTACAAGTAAATGTGACAATGAACAGACATAAACATGCACACACACACACAGAGACAGCGCCTCAGTTGTCCACATACTTGCGCCATGCCGCAGCGCAAAAGTTTTTCCTTTGCTGCTTCCTTTGGTCGGTCGGGTTTTTGTTGGCGCGGAAAAGGATTAGACGCTAAGCTTTTGGCGTAAATTGTTTATAATCGCTTTCTGAAAAGGCATTAACAGTTTGAGTGGCGCAGAATTCGAGCGTAGATTCCTTTCATTTTTTGCTATTGCCGGCGCCGCACATGAAATGTGTTTTAATTTTTATAATGCGTCGGGTTTTTGTTGTCGTTTTTGGTTGTAACGAAAAAGTTTTTGACAAGTAAAAATACATAAAGCAGCAAATGAATGTGAATAGCGAATACATTTGTCGAGCTTAGTTCGGATTTGGTATTTGGTTAAGCTGAAATTTGGGAGAAGGTTTTTTGGGAAAGATTGAGTGTGGTGAGTGCATGTAAAGTTATTTGAAGGTTTTAATGTATTGAAGGTTTGAATGTATTCAGAAAAAAGGATTTGAATAAAAACAATTTTGAACGAAAGCTGATTGGAGCACTTACAGTGTACTTTTATGGGATTTTTACCCAATCAATGATGATCTCCAATCAAGGATGATCTGCACTCAATGACGATCTCCAGTCAAGAATGATTTCCAGTCAAAGATGATCTGCACTCAAGGATGATCTACAGTTAAGGATGATCTGCACTCAATGATGATCTGTACTCAAGGATGATCTCCAATCAAGGAGGATCTGTACTCAAGGATGATCTCCAGTCAATGATGATCTCTAGTCAAGGATGATCTCCAGTCAAGGATGATCTGTACTCAAGGATGATCTCCAGTAGAGGATGATTTCCAGTCAAAAATGATCTGCACTCAAGGATGATCTACAGTTAAGGATGATCTGCACTCAATGATGTACTCAAGGATGATCTCCAATCAAGGAGGATCTGCACTCAAGGATGATCTTCAGTCAATGATGATCGCTAGTCAAGGATGATCTCCAGTCAAGGATGATCTGTACTCAAGGATGATCTCCAGTAGAGGATGATTTCCAGTCAAAAATGATCTGCACTCAAGGATGATCTACAGTTAAGGATGATCTGCACTCAATGATGTACTCAAGGATGATCTCCAATCAAGGAGGATCTGCACTCAAGGATGATCTTCAGTCAATGATGATCGCTAGTCAAGGATGATCTCCAGTCAAGGATGATGTGTACTCAAGGATGATCTCCAGTAGAGGATGATTTCCAGTCAAAGATGATCTGCACTCAAGGATGATCTACAGTTAAGGATGATCTTTACTCAATGACGATCTGTACTCAAGGATGATCTCCAATCAAGGAGGATCTGCACTCAAGGATGATCTCCAGTCAATGATGATCGCTAGTCAAGTATGATCTCCAGTCAAGGATGATGTGTACTCAAGGATGATCTCCAGTAGAGGATGATTTCCAGTCAAATATGATCTGCACTCAATGACGATCTCTAGTCAAGTATTATCTCCAGTCAAGGATGATATGCACTCAAGGATAATCTCCACTCAATGATTATCTCCAGACAAGGATGATCTATACTCAAGGATGATCTCCAGTCAAAGATGATCTCCACTCAATGATGATATCCAGTCAAGGATGATCCCCACTAAAGCTTAATCTACAGTCAAGGATGATCTTCGGTCAATGATGATCTCCAGTCAAAGATGATCTGCACTCTAGGATGATCTTCAGTCAAGGATAATCTGTACACAAGGATGATCTTCAGTCAAGGAGGATCACCAGTCAATGATGATCTGCACTTTAGGATGATCTACAGTTAAGGATGATCTGTACACAAGGATGATCTCCATTCAAGGATGATCTAGACTCTTGAGTCAATCTCTGGTTGAGGGATCTGCAGTCTAGGCAGTCCTAACGTTTGTCAGATATCTGCCGTGTTTCCACGCGGACTGGAGATAAGGGAAGGATGTTCCGTTCCAACGCACCAAGTCACTAAGTGGCTGAACTATTTCAAAAGTTCTTCTTACTATGGAACACACCTTGTATTATGAATAAAATTGCTACCTAATTTTGACAGCAAATAACTCTTTTGTCAGCTCTAATAAACGTTTCATATCTAACTATTTTCAAATAGTATAAAATATCAAAAATAGGTCTAAGGGCCAAAGCTTCAGTTGCCACAGTTTACTCTATTTTTCACTCGACATTTGTACGTTAAAAAATAAAATATGAAAATTAGAGGCTTTATAAATTCATTAAAAATTGTATATTTAACTAAAATTTTTCTAGCATTTATTATTATTATTTATTTATTATAAATAAAAGTTGCGTTTTACTACTCACACACTGAATTTTATTCAATAGAAATGATCTCTTTACATATCTCTTAACATTTACGTCTGGTACACCCAGTCGTATACGTAACGTTCAGCAAAAATTGTTGAATACTCAACTTTGCTGAAAACTGTACACAACATCTGTTCTCTAGTAGTAACTCTACATTAATACAACTGTTCTCAAATAATATAAAATATCAAAAATAGGTCTAAGGGTCAAAGTTCGTCTGTAAAAAAGCAGAATCGCTTCATGCGAAACTACACGCAACCGTACAAAAATATTTTTTCATATTCCGCCCACACTTAATACGATTCATTGTCATTGCGGTTGTTGTTGTTGTTGACGTTTTTGTACTGTTTCGAGTATAAATATTCATTTATTGAATGAGCAACACTGCCACTGCGCTTTGCATGAGCTGACCGACACACCGAAAGCCACAGCGCGGCCATGAGTGGCGAGCTTGAAAGCGACCGAGAAGAAATGTCAAAATGGGAGCACACAAACAAAAATAAATAAAAAGAAATTGGCCAAAAAAAATGATGCACGCGTTGGACGATGAAAAGTAGCGTTGGTACAGACAACAACAACAATAATAATAATAAGTCGAACAGTCAAAAAAAGCATAACAAAAAATTTAAAAATTTCGGCTGTGGAAAGTTGCATAACGGAGACAGCAACAAAAAAGAAAATAAAAATAAAAAACGCATTGAAAGTTTTATAGTTTTTATGGAATTTTACAGTTTTTTCATAGCCGAAAAAAGAAAAAAATACAAAATAAATGAAAACACAACAAGAGTTTCGAAAATGCATGAATGTGACTGTCATTTTTTATATAGTTCTCCTTTCTCTGTTGTGGCTATAACTAGTTGTTGTTGTTGTTGGCATTGTTGGCCAACGAATGTTGCATTTTATATTTTTAAATATTTATTTATTTATTTTTGGAGTTCCTTTCGCATTCGCTTTGGCCGCCGAGCGCCGCAATGCGCGCAGACAAAATATGAATTGTGTGTTTTGTGTGCGGTGTGGCAACGCTTTGTAAGCCAGTAACAATATGGCTGACTGTTGGCACTGTGCTCATTCGTTGCTATTTGTTTTATTGTACTTGCGCTATTGTGGCGTTTGTTGTTGTTGTTGGTGGCGTTGCAAATCGGGCATTAGCATGTTTGATTTAGGTCAGCTAAGTTGCTCACTTAGCGGTTATGGTGCACTTTGGGGTTTGGCGGTGTTGCCACCCGCACGAATTGGCCGGTGCAAGCGTTGGTATAGAACATGGCACCAGCTGTGTTGCTTTGAAATGGTAGATTTTCATATAAATGGCATTTATGGTTGTTGTTATTGTTATTTTGACTATTGTTGTTGTTGTTGCTCTTGTTGTTGCAGTCCGCCAATGCTGTTGGTCATGAAGACAATGATGATGGTGATGATGATGATGATTGTGGCGGCGTTGGCTGTGATGCTATTTTATTTGTTGTTATTGTTGTTTTGAGAATTGTTGTTACATACGAGTATTTGTTGTTTTTTTTTTGTTTGTGCTATTGACTTTTGTTTTATTTGCTGGCTGGTGTGTAAAGCCGCTTCGGCTGTTTTATGTGGCCAAAAAGAAAAAATTGAAAAGTATGGCAACATAGCAAAATCTTTATTTATGACGGCAGCATATAACAACAACAACCATAACAATAACAACCATAACAAGCGTAAATAAAAACAACAACAATAGGGGGTGAGCAAACAAAATCGATGTACACGCAGCTGTGGACCAGTGGAACTGAAATGTTGCAGAAAAATGCAACTCGTTGCATACTTTGGGGCGTAAAATTGAAGTGGGTTACACGTAAAACAGTGAGTGAGAAAATAGGAAACTTAAATGCTTAAATTTATTTATAAGAATGATTTTATTGTTTGTTGTTGTTACTGTTTTTTTTTTTAATATATTGCATTTTTATAGAGTTTTGAATTTGGAAAAATCAATAAAAATAATATGCAACCAACATTTTTTGGGCGATTTTGTGCCTCGTTTAGGTTGTGCTGGGGTGCCTTAAACTAGACAAGGTTTCTGTTTAGAGTTTAGAAGCTGGAAAAAAATTAATAAAAATTTACAACAACAACATCTTTATGCGATTCTGTGTCTTATGTGGGTCGCGCTGGGGAGCCTAAAAGTACACAAAGTTTCTAAGTAGAGTGTAAAATCTGCGGAAAAAATAAATATGACATTATAACTTCGCCTTGGGGAGCGTAAAAGTACAAAACAGTTTCTTACTAGAGTGTAAAATCTGGACAAAAAATCAAGAAAAAATGCGCAACTAAAATTTTTAGGGTCATTCTGTGCTTTATTTGAGTCGCGCTGAGGAGCCTAAAAGTACACAGGGTTCCTAAGTAGAGTAAATTCTGGGAAAAAAATAAATATAACATTATAACTTCGCCTTGGGGAGCGTAAAAGTACAAACAGTTTCTTACTAGAGTTTAAAATCAGGAAAAAAATCAAGAAAAAATATGCAACTAAAATTTGTTGGTCATTCTGTGACTTATGTGAGTCGCGCTGGTGAGCCTAAAAGTACACAAGGATTGTAAGTAGAGTGCAAAATCTGGGAAAAAAATAAATATAACATTATAACTTCGCCTTGGGGAGCGTAAAAGTACAAACAGTTTCTTACTAGAGTTTAAAATCAGGAAAAAAATCAAGAAAAAATATGCAACTAAAATTTGTTGGTCATTCTGTGACTTATGTGAGTCGCGCTGGTGAGCCTAAAAGTACACAAGGATTGTAAGTAGAGTGCAAAATCTGGGAAAAAAATAAATATAACATTATAACTTCGCCTTGGGGAGCGTAAAAGTACAAACAGTTTCTTACTAGAGTTTAAAATCAGGAAAAAAATCAAGAAAAAATATGCAACTAAAATTTGTTGGTCATTCTGTGACTTATGTGAGTCGCGCTGGTGAGCCTAAAAGTACACAAGGATTGTAAGTAGAGTGCAAAATCTGGGAAAAAAATAAATATAACATTATAACTTCGCCTTGGGGAGCGTAAAAGTACAAACAGTTTCTTACTAGAGTTTAAAATCAGGAAAAAAATCAAGAAAAAATATGCAACTAAAATTTGTTGGTCATTCTGTGACTTATGTGAGTCGCGCTGGTGAGCCTAAAAGTACACAAGGATTGTAAGTAGAGTGCAAAATCTGGGAAAAAAATAAATATAACATTATAACTTCGCCTTGGGGAGCGTAAAAGTACAAACAGTTTCTTACTAGAGTTTAAAATCAGGAAAAAAATCAAGAAAAAATATGCAACTAAAATTTGTTGGTCATTCTGTGACTTATGTGAGTCGCGCTGGTGAGCCTAAAAGTACACAAGGATTGTAAGTAGAGTGCAAAATCTGGGAAAAAAATAAATATAACATTATAACTTCGCCTTGGGGAGCGTAAAAGTACAAACAGTTTCTTACTAGAGTTTAAAATCAGGAAAAAAATCAAGAAAAAATATGCAACTAAAATTTGTTGGTCATTCTGTGACTTATGTGAGTCGCGCTGGTGAGCCTAAAAGTACACAAGGATTGTAAGTAGAGTGCAAAATCTGGGAAAAAAATAAATATAACATTATAACTTCGCCTTGGGGAGCGTAAAAGTACAAACAGTTTCTTACTAGAGTTTAAAATCAGGAAAAAAATCAAGAAAAAATATGCAACTAAAATTTGTTGGTCATTCTGTGACTTATGTGAGTCGCGCTGGTGAGCCTAAAAGTACACAAGGATTGTAAGTAGAGTGCAAAATCTGGGAAAAAAATAAATATAACATTATAACTTCGCCTTGGGGAGCGTAAAAGTACAAACAGTTTCTTACTAGAGTTTAAAATCAGGAAAAAAATCAAGAAAAAATATGCAACTAAAATTTGTTGGTCATTCTGTGACTTATGTGAGTCGCGCTGGTGAGCCTAAAAGTACACAAGGATTGTAAGTAGAGTGCAAAATCTGGGAAAAAAATAAATATAACATTATAACTTCGCCTTGGGGAGCGTAAAAGTACAAACAGTTTCTTACTAGAGTTTAAAATCAGGAAAAAAATCAAGAAAAAATATGCAACTAAAATTTGTTGGTCATTCTGTGACTTATGTGAGTCGCGCTGGTGAGCCTAAAAGTACACAAGGATTGTAAGTAGAGTGCAAAATCTGGGAAAAAAATAAATATAACATTATAACTTCGCCTTGGGGAGCGTAAAAGTACAAACAGTTTCTTACTAGAGTTTAAAATCAGGAAAAAAATCAAGAAAAAATATGCAACTAAAATTTGTTGGTCATTCTGTGACTTATGTGAGTCGCGCTGGTGAGCCTAAAAGTACACAAGGATTGTAAGTAGAGTGCAAAATCTGGGAAAAAGAATAAGAAATATAACACTATAACTTTCTGAGCGACTCTGTGCCTTATTTAGGTCGCCTTGGAGAGCCTGAAAGTACAAAAAGTTTCTTATTAGAGTTGAAAATCTGGACAAAAATGAATAAGAAATATGCAACTACAATTCTTTTGGGTCATTCTGTGCCATCTTTGGGTCATGCTGAGACACCTAAATGTAGGCAACGTCCCTTATTACAGTTTAGAGTCTGAAAAATATCAAGAAAAAACACATAATTACTGTGTTTGTTTTGGCGATTCTGTGTTTTATTTAGTTTGCGCTGGCGAGCCTAAAAGGAGACAAGGTTTTTCTTAAAGTTTAGAATTAAAAAAAAATTAAAATACATTTACTACTACTATGTTTTTTTTTTACAATTTTAAGTTTTATTTAGTTCGCGCTGGGGAGCCTAAAAGTAGGCAAGGTTTTTTATTAAAGTTTTGAGTTAAAAAAAACAAAATGCATTTAGTACTACTATGCTTTTGGACAATTTTAAATTGCATTTAGTTCACGCTGGGAAGCCTAAAAGTAGACCAGGTTTCTTATTAGTGAAAAATATACAACTACAATGTTTTTGGGTCATTGTCTACCTTGTTAAGGTCGTGCTGTGGTGCCTAAAAGTAGGCAAGATGTCAACAAAAAATTAATTTCAACAGCTTAAATCAAATAGCTTTGAATGGTAGTTTGTTGTTTATATCACCCAAACTGCTGATGGATTGATGTGAGAATCAACTGAAGAAGAAGTTGAAGAAGTTGATCCTAAAGGACACAAAATTAGCAGCTCATTGTGGTTAACTTACGAGGTGAAAGGTTTGAAAAGTTTTCGACTTCAACTTGAAGATGGCAGCTCTTGTCAACGAAAGGTAAGGAATTGATTTGTGCTTTTTCGAAAGTCACCAAAACTTTACACATTTTGGATGAGCAGTGGTTTTTTGACAATCCAGAATTCAATCAGAATTGGCTCTAAATCTGAGTTCAACTTTTTTGCCAGCTTAAGAATTACTTTGCGATATATTCATGGATTCATATCCAGCAGTAGGTTGAATTCTTATCTTCAAGTAAATACTTTTCTTCTAATTTCTTTTATACTTTAACTGAACTCCTGTCTTTTGACTGAATTCGCACCCAAAACAGCTGTTCAAAAATTAATGCCGCCTAGCAAATAACGTCTGCAAGCTGTCGTATTTTGCAATTTTAATGTGCCACGTGAAGAATTTGTTCATGGCACTGCACACTTTGTGCCACTTCTGTTGCGCTGTTTATCTCTTCACAGCGATTCATTGTTTGTGTTGGTATCTTTGGCTGTTAGTTCGGTATGCGGATAAGCAGAAACGGCAGCGGGCGTCTCTACCTAATGCTGTTTCTGTCGATAACGCACAACAACAGCCAACAGCCAAGAAGAGTTCACAAATGTTGCAGTCAATGTTAGAGTCAGCTGCTGCAACATGAAAAGTCGAAAAGTAAACTTTTGCACAAACATGGAAAATGATAAACAAAAACAAAATTATTAAAAAAAAACAAAAATGCTAAACGATTAAAAGTTTTATGCAAAAGAAAAATAAAATAATTGTTACAATATCAGAAACTCATAAAAGAAATAGCAACAACAGAAATTTAGCACAAACTTTTCGGTACACAAATGTAGAAATTTGCTATATGGCGCTTGTTGTTTTTTTATTATAAGTGAATATTTGACATCTAAGGGTCAAATGACAAAAACAAAACATAGGAAAGCAATGTGTTTTAGTTGAAATAGCTTGGTTTGTTTTTTATTTGGTGTTTATGCATTAAAAAAAATATGAAAACCCCAATGCTTTGAAAATTCAGTAAAAATTGTCTGTTCAACTAAAAAATTTTTTTAAAGAATTAATAATAAAAACAGTGTTTTAATACTCGTATGGCACATTTATATAACTACATGTTGAATTTTATTCAATGGAAACAATTCCTTCACATATACACACGTCTGGTGCATCCAGTCGTATACGTAACATGAAGCAAATTGTTGAACGCTCAACTTTGCTCTAAACTGTACATATCTATTAGTAATATCGCAGTCAAGTTGTTGCCAATATTTTCGTATTATGGCATGCAACAAGCGCAACAGCTGCCATCAAAAACAATAACAAACAAACAAAACCAAACGAAAAATATTGTCAGCAATTGCAGTGGCAAGCGAAATTTTTTGTTACCACGATAACTTCTGCTGGCAATTTTCTGCTAAAGCTATTTTTTCTCTCGCTTTTTCACTTGAATAAAAGAAATGCAAGTGTAAACTCGCAGGCAGCGTCGTTCGGCTGATCTTGACATTTACAATTGAAATTTGTGGCATTTCTTTTTGATGCCACGTCAAATAAATTGTAATGGAGTCGTGCTGTATGTGAATGTGTATACATGCACATGCGGCATGCAACTGATGTGAGCTTGCATATGTGTGTGTGTGTGTGCTTTGCTGTGTGCTGCCAACCAGACGTGACAACATAACAAGGCAAGTTTACCACCAAGCAGCCGCCAAGCAGCTGCGGGACCCGTCAATTTCTCGTGCACCGTGCATTGTGCAGCATGCGGCATGCTGCATACAGTTGTTGCAACTTGAAAGTTGAGACGTGTGCAGTTGCGTTTTTGATTGTGCAACATTTACGTGGTGGCTTTTTGTTTTTTTGGTTTTTATTCTCTTTATCTTTTCGATTTTTCCCCAATGCATGCTGGGTTTTTTGTTCAATTTCCTTGATGGCAACATAATTTTTTTGTAGCCACGCTGAAGTGGTTCGCTTGATGACTTTAAAGTCATTGACCATATGATGGTTGACTATAAATTTTATTGAAATATTTCGATAGTAAGGAAATTTAATTTAGTTTGATTATTTATTTATTTGTTTATTTATGTATTTATTTATTTGTTTATTTTTTTTATTTGTTTATTTATTTATTTTATTTATTTATTTGTATATTTATTTATTTTATTAATTTATTTATGTATTTGTTTATTAATTTATTTATTTAGTTATTTATTTAATTATTTATTTATTTATTTTTTTAGTTAGTTACTTATTTATTTATTGATGTATGTATATATTTATTTATTTATAATTATTATCTATTGTTTTATTTGTTTATTTATTTATTAATTTATTTAAATATTTATTTAATGATGTATTTAATTATTTATTTATTTATTTATGTATTTATTTATTGATGTATATATTTATTTATTTATTTAATGATTATTTCTTTATTTAGTTATTTACTTATTTATTGATTATTATTATTATTATTATTATTATTTATTGTTTTATTTGTTTATTTATTTATATATTTATTTAATTATTTAATAATTATTTCTTTATTTATTTATTTTTTTATTTATTGATTTTTTAATTATTTATTTATTTGTTTATTTATTTATTTTATTTATTTATTTATGTATTTGTTTATTTATTTAGTTAGTTAGTTATTTATTGAATTATTTATTTATTTATTTAGTTATTTAGTTAATTATTTATTGATTTATTTATTTAGTTATTTATTTTTTGATGTATATATTTATTTATTTATTTAATAATTATTTCTTTTTTTAGTTATTTATTTATTTATTGATTATTATTATTATTATTATTTATTGTTTTATTTGTTTATTTATTTATATATTTATTTAATTATTTAATAATTATTTCTTTATTTAGTTATTTTTTTATTTATTGATTTTTTAATTATTTATTTATTTATTTAATTATTTCTTTATTTAGTTATTTTTTTATTTATTGATTTTTTATTTATTTATTTAATTAATTATTTATTTATTTATTGATGTATTTTTATTTATTATTTATTTATTTATTTGTTTATTTATGTATTTATTTGTTTATTTATTTATTTTATTTATTTATTTATTTATGTATTTGTTTATTTATTTAGTTAGTTAGTTATTTATTGAATTATTTATTTATTTATTTATTTAGTTATTTAGTTATTTAGTTAATTATTTATTTATTTATTTATTTAGTTATTTATTTATTGATGTATATATTTATTTATTTATTTAATAATTATTTCTTTATTTAGTTATTTATTTATTTACTGATTTTTTTTATTTTCTTATTTATTTATTTTTTTATACTTTATTTAATAAGTAAACAAATGAAGATCTTTTTTTTAAATCATGAACATTTTTTATCGAATAGAACTTCCTTAGACTTCCTTCCGTACATTCCTTAGAAGATTTTTTTTTCATTAATCTGCCTTCGAACTAATACTTATTCCTATTAAATATTCTCCAAGTTTGCGAACTATTCGCATATAAAATCTACCAGAAATAAGCATTTTATGAAATGACTCACTGCCGCATTGATGCTGTGTCTGGTTGTGCCACTTTATTTTCACATTTCGCTGGCATTTAAAAGTTTCTGCATCGAATATTTATAGAAAAGTGCATAGAAAATGAGCAAAACAAACGATGGCTGAATGCATGAGGCATTCTACACTCAATTTTGTTTTTTTAGCTTAAATAACATACAAAACAACAAACATTACAATTCAACTGAGTATTACTGAGTAGAGTAAAATACTACAAAGTGCTTTGTGCTCTGTTTTGCCATAGCACTTACAACAATTCTATATTGAGATGTTGCTTTGCTGAGTACCAGATGCCAAAGTATTTAGTCATCGGTGCGGCTGCTGGCATTAAGAATTCCCCGCTACTCAATTGGCAAATGCAAAAAAATAACACAACAAAAACACACGCTGAATGAATTTGCGTGTGGCACTGAATTTTGACTTTCTGCTAATTATAGAACAACAGTCTAGACGAATTTAAGTAGCGCCATAGACTTCAAGTGTGTGATAACAAAAATTTAATTAAAAATATTTTGAACTTAATTGAGAAAGAGCAAAAAATGCTTAAATACAGCGAATTTGTGTTAATTTGAACTAATTAAAATAAGAATTTTGTTCATATTTAATAACTCAGTTCATGTCTTAGAGCAGTCAATGGTAGGAAAAATTTTCATATTTTGGTATCGTATTTTGACAAAAAAAAGCTCAAACAAAGCTCAAGAGTCAAGCACTGACCAAACTGTCTGAAAAGTTTCTTTAGTATGAAATTTTATCTTTCTAATGCCATTTAATATAACTCGAAGGCACTTTTACAAGACGATTATTATATCCAAATATTCATATTATGTTTAGTAAAACTTTAAAGAGATTTAAAGAGATTAAAAAAGAATTCACTATCTAAAAAGATTCATAGATACATAGCACAAGGCAGAACAATTAATATTTTGGATTAGTTGAACATTTTCTCTTTTTAAAGTGACTATAAAACAAATCACCTAAGAAGAAGAATATAGCAGAAAAGTCCATATTTCTTTTTAAACATTTTCTCTCTTTCTCTAAAATGTTTAACACTAGAATGCCCAAGGTAGTCATTTTGACTACATTGACGTCTTTTATTGTAAATAACTTTTGTTGCATCGCTTTCTAAAAAAATATCTTACGTGACTTTTATTAATTTTTAAAGCTAAATGGAATAAATAAATTAAAAATATTGTAAAAAAATTTTTTACCCCAATTTTGCAAAATTTACCTTAAATGCCCAAAAGTAGTCATTTTGACTACTTATATAAAATTTTCAGCAAATCTTACTGATCAACAGACAAATATGCATCTTCAATTGCAAAATATGAAAATTGTATATAATTGCAAATATTAAAAAAAAATATCATAGTAGGTTGTGACAATTCCCAAGTTTTTCAATCCAAAATTCACTCACAAAATTCATTCACAAATTCCAAATTCCAAATTTAATTCCATTTTATCTCATTGATGTGTAAAGTACGCCATTATATTTTAATGAATTTTCTTTATAAACCATAAAAAAAATAAGAACTAAATACTTATTTTAGTTTAATCTCGTGTACATTTATTCAAATTTGCTACTTAAAAACCAACAAAATTAAAAAAAGGCAGTAAATAATAATGTGGTCAAAATGACTACATGTGGGCATTTTAGGTATGTCAGATTGTCGGGCATTCTAGTGTTAAAAAACTATTTACTGCAGAAGAAAAGTCCTAAATACATATCATATTTTGACCATAACATGTTCTAACTTTAAACTCTCTAAAAAAAAATACACACTTTCTCTTTACTTTTGACTTCAGTTTAAAATTTTCTCTCACTTAAAATTCTCTAAAAATACATACACAATGTTTTTCTCTTTCTCTCTTTGAAGTGTTTAAAAGACAATTTACTTTAGAAGTAAAAAACGTAAATACATATCAGAAAAGTTCATGTTCTGACTTAAGTTTGAAATTTACTATTACTTAAATTTCCCGAAAAATACATACACAATGTTTTTCTCTTTCTCTCTTTGAAGTGTTTAAAAGACAATTTACTTTAGAAGAAAAAAACGTAAATACATATCAGAAAAGTTCATAGTTTGACTTAAGTTTGAAATATACTATTACTTAAATTTCTCTAAAAATACATACACAATGTTTTTCTCTTTCTCTCTTTGAAGTGTTTAAAAGACAATTTACTTTAGAAGAAAAAAACGTAAATACATATCAGAAAAGTTCATGTTCTGACTTTAGTTTAAAACTTTCTCTCACTTAAAATTCTCGAAAAATATATAAACGCACAATAATAAAAAGTTTGAAACCAACGCAAGCCCGTTACGAACTTCTTTGTTTAATGCGCTGTCAAAACGCCAACAAATAATATTCTAACTGAACTTACCACAAAACAATCCAATAGAAAATCGAAAAAACCCTATTTTACATGCCACTCAAACCAATCCTACTTCCTACACCCACTTAAAAAGTTATCGCCTGCTGACACAATTTATATGCAATATTTTTGGCTTAACACACACAAGTCAAGCGGCGCGAAACAGTAAATGCAATCAATGGCAAAGAAAACAAAAAACGAAAATCAAACTCGAAACAAAAAAGAAACCAAAACTGTCAAACGCCTGAAAGTATGCTACGCATAACACATAAAGTCAACGAAATAAGGCGCCTAAGCTTCGAACGCACTCCAGAGTGGAATGCGAAGCGTGCGTAAAGTTAACGATGCGCGCACACACAAACAAACACACATACAAACAAATACAAAACATACACCCACACACACATGTGTAAAAGCACGCATGCCGTTATAAATATGTGTACACATGCATGTAAACGCATGTAAATCGCTGCCAAAATACAAGGCGACCCAACGCGGCGTATACGCAACACAGACAACGACCAACGCTTTTTGTACAATAAACTAATTTATTACTTTAATTCGCTTTTAGTGCGTGCCTATACGTGCGCCACATATGTACATGCATATATACATATACATACATATATATATATGTTTGTACATACGCGTGGTGTGTGTGTGTGTGTGTGTTTGCTGATATTTGAAAGTCATTTTTATGCCTTTCTGAGCTTGTTTTCATTTGCCTCTTCGGCGTCGGCTTCCATTTTGAATTTGATTTTATTTTATTTGTCAATTCCTGGTTGGCGTTGGTTTTCGTATAATCCACAGCTGCAGCTGCGTGCGTTCGCGCGTCTAAGTCGACACACAATCCAGCCGCAGCGGTTTCGAAAGTAAAAAATTATGTCGCTTGGTGGCTTTCAATTTCGGCGACAACAACGTTCGGCTGGTATGGGTGAAAAATCAAATTATGCTCAGCCGCATAAAGCGTTCGGCCCGCAATGCCGCATAGAGGTTTGGTTGTCTACAAAAGTGCGCTCGTAAATCGCCACATTGGTTTTGGTACAAAATTTTGGCGGCTGCTTTGCGCACTGATGTACGTTCGTGTGTGTGGGTGTGTAAAATGCCCCAAAACTGAAACTCTTTTTCTTGTTCTGATTGTGCTTTTTCAGGCTGCTTTCAGTTTCTTTCATTCACATTCTTATTGTATTTTCTGCTTATTTATTTTTTTGTATATTTTTCATATATATTTTTTTCTTATTTTTCATATATTTTTTTTCTATTTTTATATATTTTTTTATTTTTCTATTTTTGTTAGATTTTTGTTGTACTTTCCTTTCCTTCCTCTTGTCTACTTGCTGCTACCAAGTTAACGCACCACAAATGGAAAGCATGTCTCGCCGCGTTTCGTGTATGTGTGAATAAGATTTATTGCATACTGCTTGGCGCCTGTGCCGGCGCCTGGCTTCACATCACGCCAACAAACTTTTTAGCCAGCATTTGTGGTTTTACGGTGCCAACTTGGCAGCGCTCAACTGCCAGATGTGTAGCGCGAAGTTGTGTGCGAGGGTCGAATGCACAACTTGACTCTACAGTAAGTGGCAGTTTGGCTGGAATTGAATTGGTTAGCATTGGATTGGATTGAAGCATTGGCACAGTTGATGTATTGTGCGCGTCTGCGCTTGTCAGTTCATCGGTCTGTCTGTTTATCTGCTGGTCTCTGTATGTATTTGTCTCTATAATATTTGTCTTGTTTTTGTTGGTTTTTTTATATTAGCCTAATTTGATTTTGTGGCCCCAATGATTAATATGTCACGTGATTTTCTCATCAATTTGTTGGTTTAATGATTTTAATTTCTAAAAACACATAGAAAAGAGTGAGTTTTATCTAATCATGACTTAGTGATCCACTCAGTCATCAAATATTTCCTTATTAAATTTGACTTTAAAATGGTTTTTATGCATTAAACCGTATTTTGCAATCAGCTATGTGCACTTCAATCCATTTATCTACTCTTCCGTGCAGATCCATGCAAACATCAAAACTTTGCTTGTCCATTTTTATTTCACAACAATGCTTTTTGTACATCAAACCATGTCTTACAATCAGCTATATGCATCTCAATCCATCTCTTCACTAGTTCCTACAGATGCATCCAATCATCAAACATTTACTAGTCCATTTTTAGTTCTTAATGCTCTTCTATCCATCAAACCATGTCTTACAATCACCCATCGGCATCTCAATCTATCTATTTGCTGGTCCTTGCAGATCCCTTCAATCATCATACATTTGCTTGTCCATTTTTACTTCACAATGCTTTTCTTTCCATCAAACCATTTTTACAATCATCTATTCGTATCTCAATCCATATCTCTACTCCTTCATACAGATCCAACAAATCAACAAACATTTCATCGACCATTCTTATTTTATAATTATTCTTTATTCATTAAACTTTAAAAACATCTGATTCCATCTCTTCACTTGTCCATTCAAGTATCAAACATTTGTTCGTCTATTTTCACTTCTCAACGCTCTTTTATCCATAAAACTACGTCCTACCTATCCGCATCTCTATTCGTCTCTCTGCTCGTCCATACAGATCCATCCAATCATTATTTACTCGACCATTGTTAATTTGCCATGCATTGTTATCCATCAAACCATTTGTTCAATCCATCTCTTCATACATCACGTAAAACAAGTTTTACATTCATTTATCTGTATTTCAATCCATCTCTCGATTTGTCCATCCAAACGTCAAACATTTACTCAACCATTTATATTTCACAATGCTTTATAAATTTAAATTCATAAATTTTTTTACAATCATTTATTAGCATCTCAATTCATCTCTGTACTCGTCCGTACATCACATCAAACACAATTTTATAATCGTTTATCTATATTTTAATCCATCTCTGGATTCGTCCATCCAACCATCAAACATTTGCTGGACTATTTCTACATTACAATGCTTTTCTACTTATAAATAAAATTTGTATTTTTAATATTTTTTTTTATATCATTTATCCACATTTCAATCCATCTTTCTACTCGTTCGTACATCACATCAAACCAATTTTACAATCATCTATTCGCATCTCAATCCATCTCTGTACTTATGCGTACGTCACATCAAGCACAGTTTTATACTCAATTATCTGTATTTCAGTCCCTCTTTCTATTCGTCCATCCAAACATCAAACATTTGCTGGACCACTTCTATAGTACTTCCCAATGATTTTCTACTTTACGTCAAACCATTTTTTACGATGGTCTATCCACATCTGAATCCATCTGTCTTTTTGCCAATACATCACATCAAACAATTCTTACACTCATCTATCCACATCTGAATTCATCTCTCTACTCGTTCACACAGATCCATTCAATCGTCAAACAACATTTGATCGACTACTTATTCATACTTCACAATGCTTTTCATGCTTTTCCATCAAAACATTGGCTGTATATTTTTGGATCTTAATTCATCTCTCTACTCGTCCGTACATCACATCAAACCATTTTTACAATCATCTATTCGCATCCAAAATCATCTCGGTACTCCTCCGTACATCATATCAAACACAGTTTTATACTGAATTATCTGAATTTCAATCCATCTCTGAATTCGTCCATCCAACCATTAAACATTTGCTCGAATATTTCTACTTCACAATGCTTTTCTACTTTCACGTCAAACCATTTTTTACGATCATATGTATATCCACATCTCAATCATTCTCTCTACTCGTTCATAAAGATTCATCCAATCTTCTTTGTCAATTCACCGGTCAATCTATACTTCTGACGATTCAAGATCCCTTTATCTATTATTTTCTAATTTTATTTAGCCATCTATGAGTGTAAAGGTGGTCTGAAAAGTTTTATATTAAATCTTTGAGAATTCACCGGTCAATTTATACTTCTGACGATTCAAGATCTCTTTATCTATGAATTCATAGTTTCATTTAGCCATCTATGAGTACGAAGGTGGTCTGAAAAGTAACCGACCTCATAATGAAAATGGCAACGGAAGGTAGGGAATCTATTTGCGTATCTTCTGAAAGGTAATCACCAAAATTTCATTTTTTTTTATATGCAGTATTTATTCTAATTTCGGACTTTATGACAGTAAACTTACAGAAGTGTTTTTAGACCAGCAAGTAGACGACGAGATATAGAAAAATAACAATAAATTTGAAGAAAAATTTGTCTAAGTAAATCTTTGTTAGGTCGGAAACTTTTCAGACCTTTGTACTTTTTTCAAAACGTTCATGAATTTATTTTTATTCTATTTATTTAATTTTTTTTTATTATTATTATTTATTTTTTATTTTATTTTATTTATATTTATTCTTGAATGTTTGATCTTCTTCTACATATCCTGCTATATCCTTCATGAGTCTTTCCATCTACTCATTCTCTGGTTACTTTGCATTCCTTCGCACTACTTGTACATATTTTTTCGTTCCATCGTTTGATCCAATCCATATTTGCTAACCTTCCACAGATTATTTGATCTCTCTATTCGTTCAAACATTCATCTATCCTCTTTTCCATATATCCTTTCACTCCATTCCAATCATTTATTCGCGCTTCTGTAAAACCACCCAATTAATTCTCGAATCCTCAACACAGACTTTAAAATACTAAACCAAGTAATTTTTCCGCCCAACGAGAGGCACACAACGCCCTTTTAAACGTCACTATGCAACAAATAGCAAAATATATAAAACAAAAACTTTACCTTAACTCACTCATAGTTTTAGCAATTTTTCCAAGTGGCAGCCAGTCAGCCAATCCACCAGCAGACTGCGGCTGTGCTCAAAAGGCCAACGAAAGATTGCGGCAAAACTTGTGGTCTCACCGTCGGGGCATATAAAACCGAGCAGTCAGTCAGCCAGCCAGCCAAGCGACAACCGCAAAAGTTCAGCTGGCAGCAACAGCAACAGCCACAGCCACTTCTAAGCCTAAATACGCGGAATGTAATGCGGCTGAGTAGAAGCGTAAAAATGCAAAAACTAAAAATTATAAACATAACTCAAGCGAAAATGTAGCAACAAACAGAGGAAAAGCAAAGCAGTCAGCTGCTGACTCGAGCGTTAAGTGCGCCAGGCAAAGGATACAAGGAAGGAAGGAAGGAAGGAAGGAAGGAGGGAAAGAAAGAAGGTGTTTTTCCAGCTAAGCAGCCAAGGTGAAAATGCATAAAGGAAATTAAAAGAGAAGCCAGCCAATTTTAATTACACATTCATAATGCATGCAGTCGGCACTTCATGAAGAGGAAATTGCTGCAGCAAATTTAAAACATAAGCTGAAAATTTTTCAATAAATTTAATTGAATATTTTATGGTAATTTTTTACTTTCTGTTACTTTTTTTTTAACAATTTCATGTCATTTTATATTAATTTTTTTACTTTCTGTTACTTTTTTTTTAACAATTTCATGCTATTTTATATTAAAATAATTGAGAGTTTTTTAGAGATGTAACTTTACACAGGAATTAACTGTCAAAGCAGCTGTCAAGTAGCTGTCAAGAGAATACAGTACCGAACAGCCAGTGTCACAATTTTTTTTAAATTATATTTTAATGTTTATGGAGAAGTTTAACAACTTTGTACCTAACCTATAAAAACCTTCTAACCTTAAAACAGAAAATTCCTGCAGCAAATTTAAAACATAAGCTGAAAATTTTTCAATAAATTTAATTGAATATTTTATGGTAATTTTTTACTTTCTGTTACTTTTTTTTAACAATTTCATGTCATTTTACATTCAAATAATTGAGAATTTTTTAGTGATGTAACTTTACACAGGAATTAACTGTCAAAGCAGCTGTCAAGTAGCTGTCAAGAGAATACAGTACCGAACAGCCAGTGAGACCATTTTTTTGAAATTATATTTTAATGTTTATGGAGAAGTTTAACAACTTTGTACCTAACCTCTAAAAACCTTCTAACCTTAAAACAGAAAATTCCTGTAGCTAATTCAAAACATAAGCTGAAAGTTTTTCAATAAATTTAATTGAATATTTAATGGTAATTTTTTTACTTTCTGTTATTTTTTTTTAACAATTTCATGCTATTTTATATTCAAATAATTGAGAGTTTTTTAGCGATGTAACTTTACACAGGAATTAACTGTCAAAGCAGCTGTCAAGTAGCTGTCAAGAGAATACAGTACCGAACAGCCAGTGTCACTATTTTTTAGAAATTGTATTTTAATGTTTATGTCAAAGTTTAACAACTTTGTACCTAACCTATAAAAACCTTCTAACCTTAAAACTGCACACTTTATATTCGTTTAAACTTTAACATTTTTCAACATCAATGATTTCGTTCTTAATTGTCAAACTTTCAGAAAAACCCAACATTTTATAGTTTATTAATGCTTTAGCATTGATCTGGCAAATCAAATGCGCCTAGAATGCTGCACTATTTTTAAATTTTTGATTTAATACTTTCTATAGTTTGCTCTCTATGCGCCAATAATTGTCAATTGGATTATATTTGGAGACTTTATTGAATTTTGTGCATATACAGCAAACAGCAAAACAAAAATTAAACAACACAAAGGAAAAAAGAACGTCAAATGCCGCAGCCACGCATTTGGCCCAATTTATGCAATGCCAAGCAAAACAAAAAACAAAAACAACAAATTCGAGTTGAGTTAAGAGCAAAGCGCCAAATTGCATTTTATTTAAATATTCAAAATTGTGTACGTTTTGTTGCGCCGCGGCGCCATTTTGATTTCTTTTTTGTTACTCGCTGCATTTTCACAGCATTTTACTGCATTGGCCAAAATCTCTGCTATCGGTTGGTTTATATCTGTGTAGGAATATGCACAGCGCAGCATACGAATTCATTATTGATGGACATTCTAGAACAACGTGAGCAATTTTAATATTTTTTTTTATAGTTTTTGTTTTTCCTCAACACGCAAAATGTGCAATTTTTTCGCAGAAATTGTTTCATGGCCACACTTGTATCGGTGTGATAAAACAAATGTGCATTTTTATGCAACGGTGTGTAGCTGTTGGCTTGTGTTAGTTTTAGTAAAAAAAAAATTATTGAGAGAATTTATGGCTGCCTGCAGCGTTGGTATTCGATAGCACGCCCCATATATGTATGGTGGACACAACAACAACAAATGTGTCACAAGTATCAGAAGTGCGTTTATTTATTTAAAGTTCAAGCTGGCATTTGTCACGTGAGGTTGTTGCTAAAAATTTGCTATGGTATTTAATAAAATAAAATAAAAACTTTGTAGTTTTTACAATAAATTTTTGTATGTATCAATTATCATATTATAATTAATAATTACATATAAAAACAATTTAAACATAAAAAATATACAATTTTTTTATTTAATTTTACAATAATTTATTTTATATTTCAATTATTATATTTTACATTTATTTCATTTTTAAGTTTTCTTTCAGTAAAAAGAAATCCATTATTTTTAAGATAGGTGGCTTTAGTTGTTCCTATCTCGGGTTGTATAAGAGTTATTGGATTAAATTAGATGACATTAGAAAGATACAATTTTGTACTAAAGAACCTTTTCAGACAATTTGTGATTGCTTGACTCAGTTTTGTTTGAGCGCGCATCAAACTAGGATACTAGCAAAGAAAAAAGCATTAAATTTTACAGTGTTTGGAAGATAATATTTCATACTAAAGAAACTTTTCAGACAGTTTTGTCATTGCTTGACACAGTTTGTTTGAGCTTTTTTCTATCGAAAGAGGACACTAACAAAGAGAAAATACATACAATTTTAGATCTAGCATTTGAAAGATCAAATTTCATACTAAAGAAACTTTTCAGACAGTTTTGTCATTGCTTGATTCAGTTTTGTTTAAACGCGCATCAAAATAGGATACATCAAATTTTACAGATAGCATTTGAAAAATAAAATTTCATACTAAAGAAACTTTTCAGACAGTTTTGTCATTGCATGACTTAGTTTTGTTTGAGCGCGAATAAAAATTGACACCGATACAGATTTACTTCGATGAATGTTGAAAATATTTATTTATAATATATGCCAAAAACTTTCAAGAAAACTCCATTTCTAAAGCTACAAAGTTGGCATCCATTGTTGGCTGATGACTCTTGTTGTTGTTGTTGTTGTTGTGAACCATACAGGCCTAAATGTGTCTCATACCAAAGCAACCATCCAATCTAACCTAACTAAGTGCTATGCTGTTGTTATTATTAGCTACAAAATTTCTGTTATTTGTTTTCTTGTCTTATTTACCCCATTTTCTATTTTGTCTTTTCTTCGTTTAATTTTTGTTTCGTCCTTTTATTTTTTCAATTTTCTCTGCATCTATTTGTAGCTCCTTTCATATCATTGCAACGTATCTCTGCATATTTATGTTTGTGGTTTTTGTTTCACACAATTTTCCTATGGTCTGGTTTGACAGTTAATTTATTGAAAATGTCTGGTACGATTTTTCTGAATGCTTGACTTGCCAGCGTTCATGTTGTTGTTGTAATAGCTTTTGTTGTTATTGTCTCAGTTGAGCTTCATGGATAAAGTGTCTAGCGAATTGCGGCCACGTCTGTTGGCGCGTTAAGTCTTTGAGTTATTGTTGCCAAACGCATTGAGTGTAAGTGCGAGTGAGTGTGTAGAGAAGTGTGCGTGAGTGTGTAGAGAAGTGTGTTGGAGTGAGTGAAACCTAAAACGGCTGAGTGCGTTTATCTGTGAGTGCTGAAGTTGTGTGTAATCGAATGGGTGTGGCGTCGGTTGGAGATGTCAGCACAATGCTTCATAATTTAGAGAGCTTAGGCAAATTTTTGTAGGCACTTAAGTAAAATGGAAAAACGAAAATATTTATCGCTTTGAGAATCTTCAGCATCTAATACATAATAGAGTTGGGTCGTTTTTCTGCAAAAAAATAAATAGATAATTTAAAAAAAATCAATAAGAATGAACCTAACAATAGTTGTAAGCAATAGTTGTATTTAAATATAGCCATGACTTAGTTGTAAAGAAATACATTTTTCTAAAAATAAAAATAATATTTGTGGTTGGTTCTCAAGGGATTAAGTTGTTGTGGCGGTATAGATTTAATGCTGCTTGCAATGGGATTGTCATAAAATAATAATATATAATAATAAAATAGTATAAAATAAAATAAAATACAAAAAATAGAATCAAATAAAATAGCATAAAATAAAATAAAATAACATTGTTAGCAGGTTTCCCGAAATCTAAACAACACGTGTTTTTCTAATGAAGGTTTTATTCCAAGTGATCAAAGTAAAAAGTGGTATGACATTATATACAAGTGACAATGCTCTAATTTGTTGTAATGTACTGGAATATTGTACATAAGTTAGATTAAGCGATTGGGTTGCAGAGTTGCGTTTTCTGTCAACAATCCCTCCTTCAACCCAAGCACTTTTACAAACCAAAAAATATTACAATTTCATTCAAAGTCAATTCTTAATAATTTGCACGCTTCGATATGCTTCTGTTTGCCCAGAGGTTTTGTGAGCACATCTGCCGCATTCTCGTCTGTTGCAACATATTTCACCTCAATTTCTTGCTGCTCGTACTTTTCGCGGATGTAGTGGTATTGTATGTCGATGTGCTTGCTTTTCTTCTGCACCGTCGGATTTTGCACCATGAACAGTGCACTTTGATTATCACACATCATTGGAGTAGGAACATCGACATATTCTTTGTACCCCAATTCGCTCAGTAAACCACGTTGAAAAACCACTTCTTTGGTCCCTTGGCACAACGCAATATACTCAGCCTCCATTGTGCTCAAAGCCACTACCGACTGCTTTCGTGACTCCCAGGCTGTAGCACCACCTGCCATTTGGACGACACATCCGGTAAACGATTTCCGGTCGAAGTTATCATTACCCCAATCGGCATCTGTGAAACATACAAAGTCTTTCGAATTAGCAGAATAAGTTAATTTACCAACTGGATTCTGCTTCAGGTATCGCAGCACATATTTCGCGGCATTCATGTGCTCCTTATGTGGATGTGAGTTGTACTGCGATAGTTTGGACACTACGTGGGCAATATCAGGCCTCGAGATAATGGCCAAGTACATAAGGGCCCCTATTAAACTTTGGTAGCGCTTCGTGACCAAGTCGCAACCCTCCTTCTCACACTTTTGTAGTACCGTACCAGCAGCCCATGGAGTTGCTGCAGGCTTGCAATCTCCCATGTCCCACTGCTGAATAATCTGCGCCGTATAACGTTTCTGATGGATTGTGATGTCACCTCGATCACCAACGCGCTCAACCTCCATGCCCAGATAAAATGACAGTGGGCCACGATCAACTGTTTCAATGTATTTGTTAAGCGATTCAATGATTGCTATCATGTCATTTTTGCTCGAACACGCTCATCATGTCATCAACGTATAAACCGATGATACAGACTTTATCACCTTTTCGCCGCACATAAACACAAGTATCGTGTATGCATCTAATAAAGTTCATCTTTAGTAATATATCGGTAACTTTGCGATTCCATTCGCGACCAGCTTGTTTTAAGCCGTACAAAGCCTTTTTAAGTTTACAAACTTTATTCAAATTATTCTCCTTTTCAAACATTGGCGGCTGAACCATATATACCTCCTCTTTTAATTCGCCGTTCAAATAAGCCGACACAATATCAACATGATTTATCAATAACCCATGTTTCGCTGCTAACGCCAACAGTAATCTTATTGTAGAGTGCCGAACAACTGGCGCAAATGTTTCCCGGTAATCAACGTTGTAGCGCTGCGCACAACCAAGCGCAACTAGCCTCGCCTTGTACCTTTCGATTGTACCATCTGACTTTCTTTTCAGCGCGAAAACCCATTTGCATCTAATTACATTTTTGTTTTTCGGCATGTCTACCAGCTCCCACGTACCATTACGTATTAATGTGTCATATTCCAGTTGCATTGCCGCTTTCCAATCATGAGCATTTGACGAACTTAAAGCCGCAGCCACAGTGCTTGGATTCTCTACTACAGCATTCAACATTTCAGGTCCACTATCTGTACAATAAATTTTTCGTGGTCTGCCTACGCCGCCTGTCCGCACAATCTTCGGTCGTCCCCTTTTCCTTTTATTTCTGACCTGATCGATTTCCTCTTCTGAACTGGATTCACTTGCTTCTTGCACGCTACTGTCATCTGGCACCTCAACATTTGTATTAGTTGTGTCACGTCCTATTGGATCATGCAACTCGTAAGACTCAGGCTCAATTTCATTTACGAAAATAGGCTCCTCGCGATCGTGCGTGCTGCTTGGCGTTTGTTCAAATGAATTTTCAAAAAAAATAACATCGCGCCCTATCGTTATTTGCTTCGTCTGCATATTGAATAAACGGTACCCTTTTGTGAGATCGTGATACCCAACAAACTTCAACTTTTCACCTTTTGGTACAAATTTATTACCGCGTATTTTCGGACCTTTCTTTAGAACTACCGCATCGCACCCAAATGTGCGCAAATGCGAAACCGATGCTTTCCTGCCATGCCATCTTTCATAAGGTGTCACGTTTACAATCGCCTTCGTTGGCGACCTATTCCTGATGTAGACAGCTGTGCTTATTGCCTCGGCCCATAAGCTTTGCTGCATCCTCGATGCATACAACATGCACCTCGCCATTTCACACAACGTTCTGTTTGCTCGTTCAGCAACCCCGTTTTGCTATGGGGTATACGCGACTGTGGTTTGATGCCGAATACCTTTTTCAGCAAAATAGTTTTTAAATTGTGAGTTTACAAATTCTTTACCGTTGTCACTTCGCACAGTTTTTATTTGGCGGCCTGTCTGCTTCTCCGCTGTCGCAGCAAAAAGTTTAAATATATTAAATGCTTCCGATTTCCGTTTAAGAAAATAAACCATTGTGTACCGCGAGTAGTCGTCGATAAATGTAATAAAATATGACGCGCCACCGACCGAATTAACACTAACTGGCCCGCACAAGTCTGTGTGTACTATTTCTAAAATGTCTTTCGTATAAACGTTTCCATAGTGCGCGAAGGGTTTACTATGAATTTTACACACCGCACATGTGAAACAATCTATGGTTTTAGGTACTTTAATATTCAATCCATTCACCATATTTGACAGTTTATTTAAATCAACCGCATTAAGATGCCCGAAACGATTATGCCAATTATTAATTTCACTACCAATAGCGACATTCACTTTTTCAATTTTGTTTACTTTCATGTCCGCAATATAAATGCCATTTACTAGTGCAGCTGTCAAAATAGTCTCATTTTTGGAATTCGTTATTGCGGCACTATTTTCCGAAAATTTTACATTATTTCCACACTGAACAGCTTTGCCAATGGAATAGAAATTTGAGTGAAGATTAGGAACGTACCAGACATCACTCAAACTGATAGTAGTATACTTTGTTCTCAACGTTACTGTACCTTTCCCATGTGCATAAATACTTCCACCAGACGCTAATATGATGTTGTGCTTCTCACTAACAAGAGAACTAAAATAGTTTGCATTCTTGCACATATGGGAAGTCGCGCCGCTGTCAATAATCCAAACGTCGTCTAAACATTCCTCACCATCAAATAGTGACCACGCTCTTTCACTTGCTGCTTCTTTATTGCTTGGAAGTTTGCACTGAGAGCGAATATGCCCACGCTTCCCACATTTGTAACACTTTATGTTGTTGCGGCTGGAGTTATTAAAGTTGCTGTTGCTGTCATTTCGTTTTCCACCTTCTTTGTGATTAACGCTGTTACCGCTGCTGCCGTAGCTGCCGCTGCCTCTGTCGCTGCCTCTGTCGCTACCTCTGCCGCTGCTTCTACCACTGTTGCCGGTACTGGCTCTGATGCTGCGTTTCATTTCACTTGCCGCGAATACTGTCTCTCCATTTTCATTCCGATCCCCTTGTCTTTGCTCTTCCTCCGAGATTTTTGCAACGAGCCTGTCCAGATTTGGCAATGTGTCCCTACTTTCAATTGCCACAACGAAATTTTCCATTTCGTCTGGTAATGAGCAAAGTAGCAAAACTGACAAAAAATCGTCGTTCATCGTAATACCGACTTCTTTTAAATCATCCACGATGCCGCAAAAATCGTTCAACTGCGATGCGAATTTTTCACTACTCTTAAACTTGAAACGCACCAACTTTTTGAATAAATTCACCTTTCTGCAAGCAGTGTCTGCCTTATATAAGCCACTCAATTTGTCCCAAGCGCTTCTTGCTGTTGTACAGTTTTTAATATGTATGAGCCCACTTGGCTTAACACTTAGCGTGATTGTGGCAAGGGCTTTTCTATCGGAAATTATCCATACAGACTTCTCTGCCTCTTGTTGTGGACATTCCTCGGTGACTGTACTCCATAGGTCTAAAGTTATCAGCAGACTTCTTATCTGGATGCTCCACGTGGCGTAGTTTTCTCCACTTAGCTTTTCGATGTTCGCGATCGAGTTCGCCATCGAATTATTTTAATTGCTTTTAACACCGGATGAACAATTGAACCGAAATTTTAAATGACTTGTCAATTTAATTACACGTGACCGTACTAGACTCCAGAACGTAATCTGGGCCCATAACCCTTGTTAGCAGGTTTCCCGAAATCTAAACAACACGTGTTTTTCTAATGAAGGTTTTATTCCAAGTGATCAAAGTAAAAAGTGGTATGACATTATATACAAGTGACAATGCTCTAATTTGTTGTAATGTACTGGAATATTGTACATAAGTTAGATTAAGCGATTGGGTTGCAGAGTTGCGTTTTCTGTCAACAAACATAAAATAACATCAAATAAACTAAAATAAATTAAAATAAATTAAAATAAAATAAAATAAAATAAAATAAAATAAAATAAAATAAAATAAAATAAAATAAAATAAAATAACATAAAATAAATTATGATAAAATAAAATAAAACAAAATAAAATAAAATAGAATAAAATAAAAGAAAATAAAATAAAATAAAATAAAATAAAATAAAATAAAATAAAATAAAATAAAATAAAATAACATAAAATAAAATAAAATAAAATAAAATAAATTAAAATAAAATAAAATAAAATAAAATAAAATAAAATAAATTAAAATAAAATAAAAAAAATAAAATAAAATAACATAAAATAACATAAAATAAAATAAAATAACATAAAATAAACTAAAATAATTAAAATAAATTAAAATAAAATAAAATAAAATAAAATAAAATAAAATAAAATAAAATAAAATAAAATAAAATAAAATAAAATAAAATAAACTCAAATAAATTAAAATAAATTAAAATAAAATAAAATAAAATAAAATAAAATAAAATAAAATAAAATAAAATAAAATAAAATAAAATAAAATAAAATAAAATAAAATAAAATAAAATAAAATAAAATAAAATAAAATAAAATAAAATAGAATACAAAAAATAAAATGAAAGGGAAGAAAATAAAATAACATAAAATAAAATAAAATAAAATAGAATAGAATAGAATAGAATAGAATAGAATAGAATAGAATAGAATAGAATAGAATAGAATAGAATAGAATAGAATAGAATAGAATAGAATAGAATAGAATAGAATAGAATAGAATAGAATAGAATAGAATAGAATAGAATAGAATAGAATAGAATAGAATAGAATAGAATAGAATAGAATAGAATAGAATAGAATAGAATAGAATAGAATAGAATAGAATAGAATAGAATAGAATAGAATAGAATAGAATAGAATAGAATAGAATAGAATAGAATAGAATAGAATAGAATAGAATAGAATAGAATAGAATAGAATAGAATAGAATAGAATAGAATAGAATAGAATAGAATAGAATAGAATAGAATAGAATAGAATAGAATAGAATAGAATAGAATAGAATAGAATAGAATAGAATAGAATAGAATAGAATAGAATAGAATAGAATAGAATAGAATAGAATAGAATAGAATAGAATAGAATAGAATAGAATAGAATAGAATAAAATAAAATTAAAAAATAGAATCAAATAAAATAGCATAAAATAAAATAAAATAAAAAAATAGAATCAAATAAAATATCATAAAATAAAATAAAATAAATTAAAATAAATTAAAATAAATTAAAATAAAATAAAATAAAATAAAATAAAATAAAATAAAATAAAATAAAATAAAATAAAATAAAATAAAATAAAATAAAATAAAATAAAACAAATAAATAAATAAAAATAAAATACAACAAAAAAAGGTTTATAAATAAATAAAAACTAAAATTGTCCATTAAGTTGAACAGTTTCAATTAATTATATCCAAATATTAATATAATTGTTTCAAGAAAAAGTCTGAAAATTTGTTTTAAATTATATAAGGAATAACAAAACTTAAAATTAAGTTCAGAAAAAATAATTGGAAAAGCAATTTTCTTCCAATTTTCATGGCAATTTAATAACCTTTCATCATTTTCAATGTCTTAAAATAACAATAACAACTTGAACAACAACAAAATTGTCTAAAAATCATTTAAACTGCAACAACAAAATTGTCTAAAAATCATTTAAACTGCAACGATGAAACTCTCATAATAGCCAGAAGCGAGCGCCCTAAGTAGAAAATCGAAATTGCAAAATGGTTGAAAAATGTCAACGTAATCATGAACCTTACTTAAAAATCACTTTTGTCATTAATATTTCATTTTGTGCCGAACGAACAGCGGCGCAGCCACTTATGTATGCGTTCGTTTCTACGTGCAGTTCGCCGTACGCCCAACGTAGCTGCCACGTGCATTGCATCAACGCCCATCAATACTGAAACAACAACAATAAATCGAAAAAGAAAACAACAATGCATGGTGCATGCTGATGGCATGTATCGGCTATGGCTACCAATTACGGGTCGCCCACTCTTTTGACTGCCACACAACAATTTAGTTGCATTTTGCATACAATAAAACACACACACACACACACATATACAATGCACGACGGACTGACTTGTCGCAAGTTGGCGGCAACGGATTCGGCTGACCGTTGCCGCGTTGGCTGGTCATTGTGTGGCGGCATTTGACAGCGTTGGAGTCTCTAATGGGCGGCAATTACAACGCATTTTGTAGACGAACGACAGAGTGTGCTGGACAATGGACGGAGGGCGGATAGGGGACGGGGGGGGGGGAGCTAGAGAGTAGTGGGCGTTTGTTGCACGTGCTGGCAACGTTAAGCGCGCGAATGCAGTGTGCGGCGGCATGCAAGCGGACTAAAGGACGCATGGACAGACAGACAAGCTCCGAGCTGTAGGTCGGAGGCGTGTCGAGCGTGGGACATACGTTTAAAAGTCGCGTGAGAAAATTTCGTTTTTGTATCCAACATATTTGCGCTTTCGTGCTGGCGGCAAATACAAAAACAACAACAACAATAACGACAGCCAAAAGGCCACTGATGTCGCTGTGGTGTGTTGGCATGCAAGTCATGCAATGTGATGGCCAACGGCACCGGACCGCTGGTGCCATATGTGAGCGTGTGCGAGAAGAAATAACCGAAGGAAATGGCAATTGTGCACACATAAACACACACACACACACACACACATAAATGTGCACATGTAGTCGTTGTTGCTGTGGTGGTAAATTTATTTGCTTTTATTAATTGATGCAGTTACATTGATGCATGCATTACTTTTGCATTGTTGTTGCTGTTGTTTGTGTGTGTGTGTGTGTGCGCGCTTGAAACGTTTAAATGCTTTTGCTGTCATTAATGGCGCTTGCGGTGCACGTTGCTAGTTGCGGCAGCTACTAGCCGTCCAGCCGTCGGGTGTGCAGTGTAAACTTGTCGTTTTTATGGCCAATCATTTAATTCAATAACGGCTGCAGCGCAGATTTGTCGTTACTGCCGCCTTTTATATTTGTCGCCTAATGGGGCGTATGAGTGACATGGCAAAATATATTCAAATACAAAAACAAATACATACAAATTTATATGCATGAATGTGCACATGTTCGCAATTGCAATGCCAGTTGGAATTTGTTGTTGTTGTTATTATTGTTGATGACGTTTATAAATGTTGAAATTTATGTGCCATAATTGTAGGGCAAAAATTTGTGTAATTGAAATGAATTCGTTGAAGAAATTAAATAGTAAAAATGTGTTGACTAGACAACAATAACTTTCAAACAGTTCATGTTGACTGATTCAAGTTTGGAACCAACGATTTTCTAATCAACGATTTTCCTGACTTGAAATTCAAGTCTATAATCACTCATTTGTTGCAACTGTGAAGCAGAATTTTACTCTTTATAAACCCACTTAATTGTATCATAAATATAAAAAAAATCAATATAAAATCCACCCTTATCCTTTCACTGACAGTTACAACAACTCTTACACAACCATTAACCCACTTAAATTGACACCAAAGAATCGCAAAGAATCGCACCAATTGCCAGTTTTTCCATCTTTTTTTTAAAGCCCTAACCGCGATTTCTTTCGCGCCATTTCTTAACCGCCATAAATTCTTTCAATTATTCTCAAATTTTCAACAAATACGCCAAGAATTTATACTGAACAATTGTCAGCATTGCAATGTGCAATGAAAATCTCATTCCGCTCACTGCGCATTGGCTTTGATACTTTTCGACTTTTCATATGCAGCAAAAAACACACTCAAACTCACAAAAACAAATTCACACGCTCACTCACATACAAACACACTCATACAAATGCAAGCTCATACACAAACACACATGCAAACACACATTTCTATTTTCCATTTACACTCGAGCCAGGTAAATGCCTTCATTATCCTTTGGAATAAAGTGCGAACGTGATATGCGCTTCGTTTGCTGTCGCATTCTGTTGCGACTGAATTTCTTCTTTGCATGTGTTAAGCGACGTTCGTATATGTTGTTGCTCTTGTTTGTACAAGTGGTATGGCGCATATATTTGTATTTGTGTTTGTGTTTGTATGACATCATTTTGTTTCACCTGATTTCTTTGCCATTCAACTGTGTCGAGCGTGGTGCGACACGTTTCGCTTGTAAAGGCGACAAAACGTTTGCCAAGTAAAATTAAGGAACATTAAGGACATTAAATTTGTTTACAGTAAAAATTGCTGCTTGTATTAACGAGCAACTGGCAACATAAGTTAGGCAGAAGTTGAACAAGTAATCAGCAAGGAGTGCTTAGAGCAGTAAAAAGTTGCAAAGGATATTTTAAATTTGATGTTTAAAGGTGTAGAATTAAACGAGTTAATTGTGAAAATGATTGCAAAAAGGATAGAGAAACAAGGAAAATAAAGGAAGAAGGTAGAGATAATTTTGATTCATACAGCAAGATTCATATAGCACAAATCAGGATCAGTGAAAGCAGAAGCTGAAGATGAAAATGAAATAAATCAGGATCAGTGAAAGCAGAAGCTGAAACTGTGATTGTGATTTGTAGATTCATAAGTCACAAATCAGGATCAGTGAAAGTAGAAGTAGATTCATGAATGGCAAATCAGGATCAGTGGAAGCAGAAGTAGATTCATTAATGACAAATCAGGATAAATGGAAGCAGAAATAGATTGATGAATAACAAATATCAGCTGAAGACAGAGATAATTGTGATTTGTAGATTCAAAAGTTGCAAATCAGGATCAGTGGTAACATAATTAGATTCATGAATCATAAATCAAGATCAGTGGAAGTCGAAGTTTAAGCTGAAGACAGAGAAATTATGATTTGTAGATTCAAAAGTTACAAATCAGGATCAGTGGTAACAGAATTAGATTCATGAATCATAAATCAGGATCAGTGGAAGTCGAAGTTTAAGCTGAAGACAGAGAAATTATGATTTGTAGATTCAAAAGTTACAAATCAGGCTCGACAACAGAAGTAGATTCATGAATGGCAAATCAGGATCAGTGGAAGCAGAAGTAGATTCATTAAGACAAATCAGGATAAATGGAAACAGAAATATATTCATGAATCACTATCACAAATAGCAGCAAAGACAGAAATAATTGTAATTTATATATTTTCATGAATCACAAATCAGAATCAGTGGAATCAGAAGCAGACTCATGAATCATAAATTAGGATTAGTGGAAGGAGAAGTTAGAGGTAATTGGGATTTGTAGATTCATGGGTCACAATAAGTGGGAACGAAGGTAGATTCATGAATCATAAATCAGGATCCATA
This sequence comes from Melieria picta, assembly GCA_964056695.1. Taxonomy (NCBI): domain Eukaryota; kingdom Metazoa; phylum Arthropoda; class Insecta; order Diptera; family Ulidiidae; genus Melieria; species Melieria picta. The sequence goes on along the minus strand of OZ057399.1, from coordinate 52,513,195 downwards.
AAGACTAGCAAAATAAGCCAAGAAAATTTAGAAACTGGTTCAATCTAACTACGATGAATGAAACCAACTTTTAGCTAGCCGGCCTCGATAGCTCAGCGGGTACCGCGCTGGCTTCTCATACCGAGCGCCCCAGGTTCGATTCCTGGCTCGGGCTGGAAAAAACACTCATCTACTTCTATCGCTATCCACATGAAGGGAATGAGAATTACAAGAATCGCAAGTGCGCTCTTGGCAGGCAATGGCAAAACCTCCAAGTGTGAACGAAAAACTGCCAATCGCCGTTCGGATTCGGCGTTAAACTGTAGGTCCCCTCCCAATTCCCTTTCCCCATCCGCTTGAATTGTGTGCTGTAACATATGTTGGAAAGATAGTGTTGCATACGCATTTCAAAACGGGTAAAGTATGAGATATTACTCTCATTTTCCTTCCCTATCCCCCATGGGTATAGTACAATGGTCCAAAATGGACTGAGTGCTTGGAAGCCTTCCTGCCCATCCTCAAGAAAAAAACAAAAAAAAAAACTTTAAGCTGAAATCAAATTAACTTTAAAGGCCACCCATTTTTTGAAATTTCTATGAACAAATTAATTATTGTTTAGTGTATTTGTTTTACCACTTTGAATGTTTGTTATATGTATATCGTTAAGATAAAAAAAATAGATCAAGAAAGCTTAAAGTAAGTCAGACTGTTTGAATCTAACTAAACGAAGGGTGAAACCAACTTTGAATCAAAAGTGAACCAACTTTAAATTTTACCAAATTTATTGAAATCTATGATCAAATTAATTGTTGTTCAGTGTATTCTTTCTCTTCAAAAGCTTTTCATATAAAAAAATAGATGAAGAAAGCTTAAAGTAAGTCAAAGCACTTTTTGGACCTAACTAAAAAAAGGGTGAAACCAACTTTGGATCAAAAGTGAAGCAAGATAAAGAAGATCAAAGTTATAAAATTGTATTTTCAAATAAATTGTTCTTTTGTTGAACAACATTAAAAGCTTTTCATACACAGTTAAAATTAAAGAATAGATCAAGAAATCAACTTTGGATTAAAAGTGAACTAACTTTCAAGGACACTAATTCAAATTAATAAAATTAATTATTTTCTGGTATATTTTGTTGAACAACATTGAAAGCTTTTTATGTAGCAAAAAATTTAAAAAATATACCAAGAAAGCTTAATCCAAGTCAGCCTTTTTGAACCTAACTAAACGAAGGGTGAAACCAATTTTGTAAAAAAAGTGAATCAACTTTCAAGGACCCTAAATAAATTCCTATGATCAAATTAATTATTCTTTGGTGTATTTTTTTTAACAATATTGAAAGCTTTTTATGTAGCAAAAAATTTAAAAAATATACCAAGAAGGCATTAAATTAGTCAGACTAGTTTAAACTAACTAAGTGACTTCACATGAAATCAACTTTGAGCCAAGAGTTAGCACACTTTTAGGGCCACCAAAGAAATTTCTATTTCAAATTACTTATTTTTCAGTGTATTTTGTTTAGCATCTTTGAATTCTTTTCATGCAGCATTAATCTTAAAAATATATCAAGAAAGCACAAAATAAATCAGAATTTTCAAGAACAACAATTTGAAATCAGGAGCTCCTTACAAAGTCGACGAACATCGACATTCAGTTGGCGCAGCTAAGCAGCGTTGAATGCTTTGCATGGCAAAGGATTGCTTCGTATGTAAAAATATCAAATTATTTATGTCCAAGGACACACCCCTGCTAATGCTAGATACTGTCAACGTCAACAACAATAACAACAACAACAACATCAGTCATAATAACAAATGTGACCAGGCCAACCGCTGTGGGGCATTGCAACGTCGCTACGCTTGTAGCTCATCCATTAACACGGATTATCCTGTGTTTAGTGCAAATCTTCTTAAGGATTTTTTCCAATGCGACCCCGCTCCACAACCCATCACAAAGACTCAGCGTCGCGTCACGATGTCATTGTACGTTCGTATATATGCTTATGGCTTCGATATGTATGAACTTTGTGTGCTATTTTGCGCATTTTTCTCTGCATTCAGCTAACATTAGCAGCAACCGAGAAAGAGCGAAGGTAAAAGGCGACTGAGGGAAGGGGGCGGAGAATGGTGTAGTGGGTGTGCTTGGCACAGTGCACAGTGATTCGTTCCATAGACAAAATTCAAAAAATGTATAGTCTCAGAATTTAATGATTTTGATGTCATTTGAAAGGTAAATCTCCAGCTAAGAAAACCCCAAAAAATCTGTGCAAAAAAGTAATTAATGTGTGTGCAAAAGCGGCTCAAAGTTGAAACTTTTTTCACAAAAAAATGTAAACATAAATTTTCTGTTTTTTAGTCAATTGAGTAAAAAAAATTTTTTAAATACATGGTTACCAAGAAGTTGAACTTGAACTTGAGTTGAAGAAGAACTTTCAATATAGATTACAAAATGATGTGGCCATTTTCGCTTTTAATGTTTTCTCAAAATTTGCAAAGCTGAGGCTTTTACATCACTTTTAATTCAAAATATTTTTCTAAATTATAAATCTGAAAATTGACAAAACTTAGAGGAAAATATCTAAAAAGTATGTGAAAGTATGTTCCTGGATTTTTTTTATTATAAGAAGCATTCCTTCTTTGTCGGATGATGTAATTACATCCTCCGATATCTTCTGATCTCAGAAAATAATTCTATTTGAATAGACCACTTTTCACCTATTTTTCGACGAAATTTATTTTTTTCATCCCTAAAAGTATGCAATCAGCATGAAAAATTATTATAAAATTATTATCACTTTTTTTTGCAAAAATAAAAAAATGGAGATTTCAATTCACCAGACCATGATTAACTAGTATACCAAATTTTATGAAGAACGGACCACTCCTTCTAATTTTGTCCCGCGGTTTTATGGCATCGAATCACTGTGCAGTGGAGAGAAGGATTCATGTATTAGCACAACAGGGCCGGCTTACTTGAGCTGAAGCTGAAGCTGAAGCGACTCAGCGGCGTGCGACCGGAAGCGAGGGCAGCATTGCCGGTAGGAGCTACTACGAACAAGAGTCCATGGAATCGGCGCCATTGCAGCCTGAGTAGAGAAGAAAGTAGAAAAGCGGGCAAGAAGGCACGTTAGCTGTTGAATTTTAATTCACACTCACATACACACGCACACACATATGTGGCGTTCATGTTGAGTGAGTGAGTGAGTGAGTGAGTGAGTGAGTTAGTGTCTGTGTCCCATAATGAAAGCCGGAAATCGTTGTGCGGAAGTGGGTCGCTCTGGCTGGCGCGTTAATGTATGCGCACGTGTACGCGTGTCGGCGTGTTTGTGTGTTGGTGTATTGGTATATTTGTGTGTATGTGTGTGTGTGTATTTGTATGCCAGACATGCAGCTAAAGCTGCTACCGCTGCTGTTTGTCGTTGCTTTTTTATTGTCGTTGTTGTTGTTGTTGTTATTATTATTATTGTTGTTGTTGTTGTTGTTGGTCGCTGTAAGCCATAATATCGATTAAGGATTATGATAATGATTGTGTGCTTAAGTTGTAATTGCGAAACGCCACTGCGCCAGCCGCACAGGCTCGACTGCCTCGCTGCCTTGCTGACAGCATAAAAACGATATGTTTGTGTGTGTGTGTGTGTGTGTGTTTGTGTGCGTTTTTGGCATGCGGCTTGTTTACTTGTATGTGTAGGTGTGTTTGTGTTTGCGTCATTATGTTGGCGCGTTTGCTTCTGTACGCCTGTGTGTGTGTGTGTGTGTGTGTGTGTGGGCTTGTAATGCGGCGGCATGCATGAATGCATTCTGAAGATTGATTAGACATTTTTTCGACGCACAATTTTCAAACTTTTTTTTTTACTGTTTTATTGTTGTTGTTGTTGTGCTACTTTTTAGCACGAGTGCCATGACAGAGATAACTTTTAAAGCATTTAAATTGGCATCATTTGCAGATGGCAAATATCTAATGAGATGTTTTGTGTGAATTTCTTTGTTAAAGATTTTTTCATATTATATATTTTTTTTAATTATATTTTATTTTATTAATGTAAAATTTGTTTATTAGCTGCAAAGCAAATATTTATATATTGCTAATTTTTATCTGGAATTGAATTTCTTTGCAGGTAATTCTACTACAACACTTTGAAGCTCAAATTAAGTGCAGTCAAGTTTGATTCACACTGACTACGGAATTTTTGTGGCAATGAGTAAGTTTTTTAAACATATTGGGTCATTCTATAAGTAATGCGCTTATTATTTGATCAAGTTTAGAGTTGTTAAATGTGAGTTAACGGGGTTTAATTCAAAATATGAAATAATTATAATTATTATGAATAACACTGTGCGTGAAATTTACCCTCAAAAATTCAGACATGGGGGTGACCTACAGAGCGACTTTCTATAGGTATACTGAGTTGAGATCCACCAGCCGTTTGGCTGGATTGGCTCTAGTTTAAGAGAAATCCGACTTTGAAGTTTGCCCATTTTAGTCGAGTTCGTCGCTTAAGTCTTCGAACGTTTAAATGATAATAGGTCCTAAATCGTTCCGAATATTACTTTACTGTCTTCGGCAAGTTTGTAGATATTTTAACGACCAACAAATTTGCTTAAGACACCAATCCAAAAAATACATTCAAACTGTGTAATGGCGATATGTGCATTTTTTGCGCAGCGCAACGTGGCGTATGAGTGTCATTTAAGTATAATTAAATGTATAGTTAAATAGCACTCATATACTGCCACGTTGCGCTGCGCAAAAAATGCACATATCGCAATTACACAGTTTGAATGTATTTTTTTGGATTGATGTTTTAAGCAAATTTGTTGGTCGTTAAAATATCTACAAACTTGCCGAAGACAGTAAAGCAATATTCGGAACGTTTTAGGACCTATTAGCATTTAAACGTTCGAAGACTTAAGCGACGAACTCGACTAAAATGGGCAAACTTCAAAGTCGGATTTCTCTTAAACTAGAGCCAATCCAGCCAAACGGCTGGTGGATCTCAACTCAGTATACCTATAGAAAAGTCGCTCAGTAGGTCCCCCCCATGTCTGAATTTTCGACTTGCACAGTGTAATTATTCATAATTTCTAATACTATTCATTACTTTTTGAATGATTTAAATTGTCGAAAGAATTGAACCAAACAAGATATAGAGTAAAAAATTACAGTACTCTACAAAAATTGAAATGTAGGGGGTTAATATGGATGGATGATTAGAGTGCATTTGGCTCGTCTGTAGGCAACCCAGAAGCAGTGGAAAGCAATTCATTTAAAAACGACCATTTTGTATGGGATTCCATTTATGGAGTTAGATAAGGTTTAAGTTTGTTCGGAAAAAATGTTCAAAAGAGAAAATTAGTGGAAGTCGGTCATGGATTTTAATCCTTCCAGAGCCTCCTGAGCAGCTTTGGAGCAATTTTTTGTCTTTTTTCGCAATTTTTTTTTTTAAACGTTAAAATTAAGTTAAAACTTCAGCTTCGGCCAAAATAGCCGAATACCGAACAGCCGAAGGTTTCCGCCCTGTAATGCAAGTCAATTTGCTCTGTTTCGAAGTATTTTATCAAATATCGGGTTTTATCGATATTTCGGACTCAAGATTGAGATTAATAAAAATGATCTCTAATCAGCTGTTTATATCAATGGAATTGTTAGATTTTTCTAAGACTGTTTTTTTTTTAATAAAATATATATAATATATATAATTAATTATTTATTATTAATTATTTATAAATAATATAAAGAAATTAAATTAAAAATTATATACATATAAGAATATATAATTAAAATTATTTATAATATATATACATCCTTATATTAATTTTTAAGTGGAACAAACAAATGAATAGAGAAAGGACGGCTAAATTTGATCAGTTTTTTCCTTAAATGACTTTTATTAGCATTCGACTTCGGCTTCGGCCTATCGGCCTAATATTTTAGTTATGCCGCATATGCTGCTTCGGCTTTGGCCAAAAATCCACCTTCGGTCGGACACTATTACCCGCTTACCTACTTACTTTCTTACTACTACTACTGTTACTTACTTACTGTTACTTACTGTTACTGACTTACCTACTTATTTACTTACATACTTACTTACTTACTTTTTTACTTACTATTTTACTTTCTTACTTACTTACTTACTTACTTACTTATTAACTTAGTTATTTATTTATTTATTTTTAGTTATTTATTATTATTTATTTATATACTTACTTTCTTATTGACTTTCTCACTATTTACTTACCTTTTTACTTTCTTACTTACTTGCTTAATGGATGTTAATTCGCTGTGCTACGTCCATGTCTTTAACACTAGAAAGAGCTCAAGTTTTCGATACCAACAAAGACTTCATATCATATCCGCTGATGTCTCGGAAAGTATATATAGGATTTGGCTAATTTTTTGCAAAATAAATTTAAAAAATATATACAATTTTTTACAATTAAAAAATAAAAGTCACCAAAGCAAAAGTTGATAGAAATACTAAAGCAAATACCGATACATATATAAAAAGAAAAACCGTCAAAATGGTCTTCTTAGTGTTAAAAAGTTCATTCAGTTCGTTGTTGGTTCAAACTCGATAATCGGATCACAGGTGGTTCAAACCCCTCATATATCCATTTGTTGCCAACATTTTGGGTTGCAAATATGGTTCTAAATGAAACTGTATTCAACAGTTCGCCACCACTCAATCTCAGACTTTCCTCAAGTGTCCATAAACAGTTGAATGAGTCGATTGGAGCTAATTAAATCCACAATTGTCTGGTGTGGTATTGTCTGAAGACAACTGTTTCTTATAGAATTCTGCTCCAACAATTTGATTAGCTTGTCGTCATCCATTCGACTTGATGGCGTCCATATGTTTGTTCAGCCTCACGACGAAAATTCTCCAATCACAAACATAGACAACAACTTTGGTTTCGATTTGCATTTATTACACTAAATAATAGTGAATACTAGAAATTAAGCCAAATGAGATAACTAAAAACTGCTTTAAAAAAATGCATAAAAAATTCAAAGTTTAATAAAATTTAATTCCCTCTAACGACTTCAGTCAATGCCAATGAAGCATCACATTTTCCAGCGGCCAAATTACATTTATTTGTTCGGCGCCCATTTCAGTGTCTCTGTTTAAAAGAAATTTAATTTTGTGTCACATTTTTTTTGTATAAAATATTCCATTTTGTTTTGTTATTTCTTTTCACCTTCTTTCGAATGAATTTTTTCCAGTTTTTAATTACCGCGCAGCTGTCACTGGCTTTGGCGGTGCTGTTGCAAACTATTTAGAACGAAAATTAAAGAGAAGCAGCATAAAAAACCAGGCTGGCAATGAGTGGCAACGTGTGAATGGCGACAAGGGAAGCGCAACGAAAGACTGACTGACACAGCACCCTCACATTGTTAGCTGTCCGTGGGCTGTCAGAGTTTGACATTAGTTGGAACAGCGAAGCAACAAGAAAAAACATTACAAAAATGCAACAAAATAAAATACAAAATACAAAAAACAAACGCACACATACACAGCATATAACAACAACAGTGCACTGTGGTCGCTGCCATAGGCCAAAAATAAAAAAAATCGAAGTTCAAATTTTAAAATTAAAAGTACCTAGATGGTCTCCCATATAATCAAGCTTTCTAACGGTACATTTTTTTTGGTGTGATTCTTGCGGTACTTTCTACAAATAGTATCAGAAGTGAGAACATTTGTTCACTTGGTTAGTGCAGTGTGAGCAGCGTGTTACAATAATCAATTTTGAAGTGTTAAAAACTTTATTAAAAAATCACCAAATTTCAAATTAAAAAAATGGATATTGAACACACAGGTATTGAACTTAATTTTATTTAATGAGATATATTTAAATTTATGTGTACTTAAAAACAAAAATCAAAAATCACAACTACTATATTCTGTGTTTTTCGTCTGAATTCTAGAATTTCACTTAAAGTTTTAGTTATGTTCCCCCACGTTGCCCCCATTGATATTTATTTCTTAATACTAAGTCACATTTTGAGATTAAAATGTGTTAGTTTCAGCTGCCAGAATTTGCCAGGCTTCATGCAATCTTCCACAGACTGTGAGTTTCTTTACTGAAAATGGGGCGCAAACCCAGAAGTTCAAAAGAAGCTTGGCATTTTGTGCGGTGGTGTTGTTGTTTGTTTGTGTTATTGTGTTGTTATTTTTAAATAAAGTGATGTAAATATAATGTGTTTTGCAATTTTTTTACTTCCCTATTTTAACCTTCACCTTGACACCAATTTTTATATACGGTGGCTGAAATTATTTACTTATGTAAATATTTTTGTTTTCATAGGTCTTAAAAGGACAGTATTAATTTTTTTAAACCAGTTGGTAATGGTGAAGAGGTTTGTGGTCCAAAAAAGGCTAAAAGGAAGCAAAGGGGTTTTACACCCCACAAAGTGGGCGAATTAGTAAATCTTGCAAAAGAAATGTCATAACAAGTGCATATTTAAAGATATTCTCACAAAATTTCGTATTTGAGATTTCTATATAATACTGAATCGCATATTTAAATTTGAACAAGATCGCCCAACTGTATCATATAGCTGCCATAGGAACGATCAGTTAAAAATGTGTCGTATTGAAAACTTTTTCTAATCAAATTTGGATCATTAAAGTTAAAATATGATTTATACAAGTGCTAAATTTTATGTTAAAGCTAAAGCTATGTTTTCAGGTTAAAAAATAAATGTTGAAAAATTTAGGAATTTTGCGTTCGATACTGCTAAGAGGCTGATAGAGATGTATCCATGGTACTTTCTTCCACCTTCTGTTCATAAAATTTTAATTCACGCTCGGTTTTGAGTTAATAAAGTTTTGCGTACAACTTTTGAGCCCAATACTGCTTGAAACCATAATTTTCACCAGAATTTTTTAATTTTTTTGGGGGGCTTGAACTCTCCAAAACACCAGGTGCGCCTCTGAGCCTGTATATATTTAAATTTTGTCGAACAAAATCTTGGAAACAATTAGTTTTTCATTTAAAAAAAAACATGGACAAATTTTTTACCATTTCCTAACAAGGGGGCAGGCGTATAGATGTCCGACCACGCCCATTTTCACATGAAATCATTTCTACATTCTCAGGAACCTGTGACCGAAGTTTCAGGCTGATATCTCTGCTAGAAGTATTTTTGACCGCTATGCCCATATAAGTCCGACCACTGTGCAGTGGCGCGCACGCATGTGTGTGTAAACAGTGAAAGTTGTAGAGGGGGGAAGTAAAGCATTTTTGGCAATAGACAACATTGTTTATTTTAAATGATTACATACAACATTTTTTATAAATACATTTTTTATAAATTTTAATTTTCATAGAATTGTATAGAAAATATTTTAAGGCCATATGCGCCCAATTTACCCTACAAATTGCAGCCTGCTGCAGTGCAACATCCCTGCAAAACTTCGGTCTAGTTACAACACTAGTGAAATGACTAGTCACGGTGTAACCAGCACTAGTTACCGCCAGCAGACAACTCCATTAAAAAAACTGGTTACATTTACATGGCGATGTCATTGGCTGGACCAATTGGTCCATCTCTGCATAACATAGGTCTAGTACAAAGACTAGTCATATGAAACCAGCCATAACACTAGTTACCTGAGGTCAGCCTCAAGACTAGAAACATTAACCTAGCCCAAATACTAGTAACTAGAGGTAACATCGAAAACTAGTTACATTAATCCACTATTGAAACCAGTATCCTGTAATTAAAAGAAAGCCCATAAAAAAAATACAATTCTCTATATTTTCGTAGTATGCTGTAACATGTACTTATGTTTAATTAAAATTCAGTTCATTTAAACAATAAAAATCAACAAGAAAATATATATGTATGTAAAAATATACGAATCTAAAGAAACAAAATAACTAAATTAAAAGAAACTAATAACCAAATTCAATTAAATTAATAAAAAATAATTCATCATAATAAATTAAAAAAATTAATATTAAACCATAAGAAAAAAATTAATTATTATAATTAAACTATAATCAATTTTCTTTGTTATGCGTTCTGTGGCCGCTGACCGTACGGAAGTGCCGTTTTTTGACAACTTGAAACGCTTTTTGGAGCGCTTTTTCTGCATTGGCATGTTGCAATCCAACGGCGTCTGTAAAAAAAATTATCATATACTTATTATTTATACTTTTTAAATAAATAATTAATTACTTACGCTTTAAAACCGAATAGAATTTTGAAAAATCCTTGAGACTTTTTTTGCCATGGATTCCGTAAATATTAAACTCCAGACAAAACTCCCTGCTCAACACGTTTTCAAAATTTTTATTGACGTCGTCTTGCAATAACAATTTTATAGCAGAAACCTGAAAAGTAGAAAATTATAAGAAAAATTAATACCATGTAAACAAATAAAAAAATCTAATGTGCTGAATGTGTTGAGTTTTATATATAGATGTGGTTTTGTTGTATAGTTTAATATACAAATAGATACAATTTAAAAAAATTCAAAGTAATTATGATTGTTGTATTGCTATTAGATACTTACATAAAGATCTTTATTTGCATCGCTTATGCTTCCATCGAGCTCCTTCACGGCCTCTTCTGAGGTTACGGGAAAATTGGAAGTAAGAGATGATACCGTACTGTCATGCTTTGCTAGTTTCTCTATTAGCACGGTTTGTGTTGCTAAAACTTCCATGATTTTTACATTTTGATTTAGTATGATTTCTAAATGGGAAAAATTATTTAAATTCAAAAGTTTTAACAAATATTAGGAAAAGTTACCTTCCAGTCTCTCGATTTTTTTATTGAAGTCCATGCAAGAATTACATTCTGGTTTCTTGTCTGTAACAGGAAAACAATTTGCACTACTTTGTAAAATTTTATCATAACCCAACGAGCCAAACATAAAAAATTTGTATAGATTTGAAAATGCTAAGCATAGTGGCATTTCCAAATTTTTTATCGTTTAACATTTTGGAATTACTCGACGTTAAGAGAATTCATATGCTTGGTTCATGGAGCAACATTTTATTAATCAGTGTTATAGTGTTATATACTATAACAGTCATACAACACCTTCTCGTATTTTTTTTATAAAATACTTACTATATAAGAGCAAATCCTCTCCTATGACAGCGTTCATCCTTTTAAGTTTTCCGGGTGTATCACTCTCATCGTTTATTACACTTCGTTTGGTCAAAATTTTTTTGCTCATCTTTGATATTCGTGATCAGCGACTCCGAAAATATAAGGAACAGTTGAGAAACTCCGCGGGTTTTTTGAAAATCGCAAAATTGTTGTACTGTGTTATTTGTATTTTGTAATTATTTATTTAATATATTTTTATGTTATACTTATGTACTATGTAGTATTTTAAGCAGTAACTAAAATGTTGTTTTCTGTGTAATTATTTTATTGTTGCAGTGCAGCCATGCAAAATGGGAATCAAAAGTAATTGATTATTGTATGGAGCCGCCATCAGTTTGCAATGAATATCCTCAATTTTAAATGTCTCGTATTGGTCGCTAGGAATGCTATCAACTAAGCATATACCTAACGCTGAAACCGAATCAAACGGTTCCGAAAAAAAACTTGTTATATTTGTTAACCTTCTTCCTGTTAAATAACCAGCATGAGTATCACATTCCTTAAAGGACTCAATTTGAAATGGAATAAAAGGTTTAATTATGCAGAAACTATCTGGTCTTTTTGTGCTAAAAATGCAATCATTTGAATTATAACTCTTGATTTTAGAGTTCTTCTTTTGAAAACCCACCGACTTAGACTTTTTTCTAAAGTCTGTATGCTCGTTAATATTGTGCAGCTGCTGCAATATTTGAGTTGGCTTACGTACGTTTCTCTTCATTGTCTGCAAATGGTTTTCAAAGTCATAAGCTGCGAAATTTGTAAGTGTTCCAAATTTTTTTACACTGTCGCATAAATGTAGTAAACCATGGATATTATATGACACGCTATCACCCCCAAAAATTATTGGAAAATTCTCAACAAATAATTTAAGTAAAAGCTCAGCATTTGGTATATTGGCTTCTACATTTTTTGGACAAGATAACAGCCTGCAAGCGCAATGTAGAAGCAAAAATTCATAATAGAAGTCATCATCAACGTTATCTTTCAAAACGAATAAACCTGTGTAGAGCAAAAATTGTCTAAATTCGGTTGCCTTCCAATAAGAAATCTCATCGAAACTTCGCGGTAGACGGACAAATTCTTTGGGCGTATACTTCTTTAATGACTCTAATAAATGTGACATTTTGGTTTTAAATTCTACGTTTACTTTAGTGGCAATTTTATTTTTAAGCATTCTTGTTAACATTTTACGTGTAACGCCAAGATCTATAAGATGCATAGGATCGAAAGGCACCTGACTTATCATATTTAGCCCAACTTTTTCAAATGGAGTACGGTTTGTACGAAAACAAATTTGATGGTGATTTAAATATTTCCTTTTCGCAAAGTCTTCATCGGAAATAAGGTTTTTTATTTCAGTATCATATGTTAGAGTCCTGTTTATTTTCTTGGCTGTTTGAGTGCATTTTGGGCATCCATGTGAGGATGTGTGGTGTGGAATTCCACAAACAAAAGATTTCGCTGGCGCGTCACAAATCAAAGCTCTAATTTTTACTGCAATTATGTTGTTTCCTAAGGTCATACCATTTTCATTTAAGTATTTGTATTCAGTAACAAAATACTTCAAAAAATCATTAATGTCATCAGGCTTTCGTTTACCTTTGTAAATTCCAATGGGAAATACGCAAATATTTGACAGATTTATAATTTTAACCAAAATAGGCCAAAGTTGAGTTTTCGAACTCTTAAACAGGGGCAATCCGTCAATATTAACATCAAGTATAACTTCCTTCACACCACATATTGGGTTAATAGCTTTTTTTAATTGCTTTTCAATACCAAAATGCACATACTCTCCGGGAAACACAGGCTCAATAATTGATTTTTTTGACACCGACTTCAAAAGAGCGTTCGGGCTTATAGGAACATCTATATCGTGTTCATTTAAAATTATAAGTAGTTCCCTTAAGGTTGCATTGGGCACTCTGTTTCTGATGTGCCACTCGCCAATTTTTTCGCGCAACGTTTTGTCTTCCCCGTTGCCTTCAAAACTATCGAACTGGCTCGACGCGTCGGCTGAGCCAGTTCCGAGAATGGACTCGCTAATTTCGTCGCTTTTTCTGCGATCTTCTCTCAAACTCTTGATAAAAGCTTCTTTTTTCACTTTTATCAAGCGTTTTAAATGCCTTTTACTGCACTGCATTTTTTTATTTATTTCACTTTTATATTTATATTTTTATTTGTTTTTTTAGCAACCACTTATTTACCTGTACTCACAACGAACTGTCTCGAACTTACACGAACGATTGAATGACATATACTCGTTATTCGCTCGGTCAGCCGATGATCACCGATCTATTAGCCGAAATATTCTATTAGAAATTTATTCATCCCCCGAAATGGTCCCTTCATGCATTACATTGGTACTAGCTTGTAACCAACACTGGTCCTTTTCAGCATAACATTGTTACTAGCGAACGAACTAGATCATTTAAGAATAGTTGTCGGACTAGGCCGTTGGACCAGTTGGTCCGCACAAATTTTGCAGGGATGTGCACGTGGCCAATTGACTACAAGCGCGTTTGTGTTTGTGCATCTAGCGTTGTATGTAAGTTTGTGTGTGTGTGTGTGTGTGTGTGTATGTGTGCGTGTGGCATTTCATTCTGTTAACAAGAATTACAACGAAAAAAAGTGTATGGGGAAAAATGTAGCAACTGAGTGACAGCTTCTTTTGTCACTCTCGTTCCACTCAGCGGCAAGAAAATAGTGAAAACGACAACAGCAGCAACAGCAACAAAAAATGACAATAATGCCAAAAACAGCCTTAGCGGTGCCCACAACAACTACAACTGAATGCAGAAATGTACAGTTTGCAATGACTTTCATTATGTGGTTGTTGCTGTTATGGTGGCGTTGGTTGTTACTAGTGTCCGACCGAAACCACTTTTTTGGGCCGAAACCGAATATTCGGTTTTTTTTTATATTCGACCGAAACCGAAACTTTCTAGTTGAAATAAAAATCATCATATCAAGCACTTTTTCCAAAAACGAATTTTACATTAAGTAAATAAAGAACAAACAAACAAACATAGCATAAATAAATAAATACTTATTAAAAAAAAAACAATTTAATCATTTTTTAAAAACGTTAACATGAAAAAATCACCCTTTCGTACCTTACTCGCTAATATTCAAAATTAAATAATTTAATATTATATGCTAAAAAAAGAAGTTTATTTACATTGGTGGCATCTAAATTATTCCTCCTTTCACTATATATCTGCTACACAATAAAATGTTAAAAAATATTCTAGAAAGTTTCGGTTTCGGCTATTCGGTCATTTTTTGGCCGAAACTGAAACCGAAACCGAAACCACTTATTTGGGCCGAAACCGAAACCGAATATTCGGTCGGACACTAGTTGTTACTATTGTTGTTGTTGTTTTTACTTTTTTAAAATATTTTCTTGTTGGTTGTATTTTTTTTTGGTTTTCCATGCTGACACTGTAGCCGTCATCAGTGCTTTCTTTAAGTCCTTTTTAACATTTTGAATTTATTTTACCAGAGTTCAGTGCATTGTCGTTTATGCTAGTTTCTCTCTACACTGGGCGTAATATTGATCAGTAGAAGAGGCTACTGTCAGCATAAATATTTGCCATTTGAATTATTCGAAACAGTTGATTCATATTCGTCCGTTTGTTGGTCCATCATTTCGACTTTTGGTCTGAAATTGAAGATGTGGTAAAAATAAATCAAAAATCTTTGTAGTCTGAAAAACTCGTAACATTTATTTAGATTTATTGCCTCACTAGGTTCTAGTCGTTCATTTGTCAATGTTCAGGAGATCGATGTGATCGACACAAATCATTTCGGTTTGAATTACCTGGAAAATTGATTTGTTGATTGATTAATTTGAATTGTTTGTTCGATCATTCGATTGTTGACCTGAAGTGGAAGATGCTGTCGGTAAATTGGTGCTATTGATTCATTCTTTAATCCCTTAACTAGTTGAAGGAGATGTGTTCAGCATAAATCGTTATGGTCTGAATCACTTGCAAAATTGATTTAGGTAGCCCAGACTGTTCGTTCTGTTCTAGCCCAGACTGTTCTTCCAATGTTAGCCTCAAGTAAATAATATAGTTCGTATATTGGTCCTAAAAATGTATGCTTTAATCCATCAACCAATTGAAGAAGATCTGATCCACATAATTCCTTGTGGTCTGAAACATTTATTTAGCACCGTCGAAGATTTAACTCAAATCATAAGTTTCGAATCAACTCAGTTAACTTAATCGCTTTTCATTTGACAGCGGTTTTTTGTGCAACATGTATTAGTGTTGCGTAGGCAACATCGGTGAACCGGTTAATGCGATCCGACTGTGTCAGTTCACGCTGTGGTATTTCCGGAACTTTATGAACGCTGTCATCTATGGTATATACACCAACTTATGCCATTATTATATTTAGTCTCATATAAACCTGCACATACACACGAACGCAAATATCTGTCTGTGTGTGCGTGTGCATTTGTTTTAGTTTGAAACGCGCCTGACTGAACCCTAGTCGCACATTTGCTCGCATGACAGCTGCCTGCCAGCGTTGCCGCCTGCCAGTCAGCTTCGTTACACCTTTCATCTTGTCCCCCTCAACACTGACACATACATAAACATACACACACACACACACACACATTTAGCCATTGCGTTGCAGGCCCACGTTGCTTGCACTGTGCACCGACTGGCTGGTGAGCCTTGATGGCTTTTAGTGCTAATTAGTTGCAGGCTGTCAGAATTTTTTTGCATCGTCAGCCAGGCAACTGTCGTTCGAAGTGTGTTGCCAAAATTTAATGCCATGAATTTTCGTTGTGCACCGGAAAATGAACGAAATTGGTACTTTGGTCAACATGGGCACAAGTTGAGTGAAATTTGTGCTGCGAAGCATTTTGAAAATGTTCAAAGTGTAGTTTGTATGACAAATAGAAGCGTTCATGTGCAGCTAAGAGTTTGGTCAATGGACTCTGAAGATCATGGCAACTAATTCATCTGGCAGCAGCTGAAAGCTGTCACTAAAAAGGGGGCGAAATTTGTTCAGTAAGTGACACAAGAGATCAGTGGAAATTAGGAAACGAATGACGAAAAAAGTGCGTTAACTTCAGCTTTGGTCACCATATGAAATCTGATGATGATTTGAAAATCTGCGTCAAGAGTTTAGAAAAATATAATTATATAAATATTACTAACTCTAACTAACCCTTACTCTAACTTTATTAGTTCGAAAGTTATTAAAAAAAGGCGGAAGCTGCAATTCTAATGAAGCACAAAAATTTTAATTTATTTGAGTATCAGTATTTTAAATAATAAATAGATAAAAAATCAATGAAGCGAGAATAATGAAATTTTGACACGTGATCAAGGAGATTTTGGGTTTTAACATACTTACTTTTCAAGAAAATTCTATATAAATTTTCAAGGATATAAAGGATTAAAATTTTCAAAGGACCTTTTTCATATAGTTTTTTTACAAATAGATAAAAAATTACAATTATTTCAATTCTTGAGCCTTTCCTCTTTCATTTGATATACATATCGCCATATTCTAACGAGGTTAAGTATTTTTTATATTTTTTTATTTTTTATCCCCTTCAAAATTTTAAAGTCCTTTTAAAAACAAAGGATGTAGAAATAAAAAACTGAGTACGCAGTATTACTATGTTTGGTCTCTAGTTTCACGCCCATATGGATTTTTTCCGGTGTGAAAATTTTTTTAATTTTTGTCGCACGGTGTAATAATAAGAAAAATATAAATAAATAAATATATATATCATATATATAATTTTTTATATTTTAAACAAACGAAATTAAGCCGCCACTTTAAAATATTCCATGTAAAATTCAATATCTAATCGTTGATTTTGAAATGATTTTTCTAAAATAAATCACAAAAAATTCAAATGTATCATCATTTTACGCTCTAAATCTTTTCTGATTATTCGACACTAATTACAAAAATAATTCAAACATTTTAGTTCGCGAATTTATTTTACAATTTCATTGCATTTGCTTAACATTGTAGCTCAGTTCAATTTCGTGCATTTAATTTTGTTTCATTTCATTTGCTTAAATCAATATTTTCCTTTTATGTAAATATTTTTTTTCAAGCATTTTCATTTTGTTGTTGTTGTTGCAGCTATTTTAGCAGACCATCGTAAATAAGAGCGACTGCAGCGCAAATGATTTTCATTCATTTGCGTCTGGTTTAATTTGGCAGCCATGGCCAGCAACAACAACGATTTAAGTACACAAACACACCAACACATATAAATTGCATTGCATTCAGTTGTGAATGGAAAATTCATTGGCGCAAAATACACGCGCCGAATGCGCACAATGCTCGCTCGACTGAGCGAAGAGCGAGAGGCAAATGAAAAATACATTTCAATGCAAAGTAAATAAAAGCTTAAACAATCTCTTGCCTCATACATATTATGGACATCAACTCATTGATTTGCACGCTCGCTAGTTTCCATTAAATCCACACTTCGACACCCGGACGCCGACACCCTGACACTGTTTTTATCTGCTTGTCTGTTGGCTCGTTTGTTTCTTTCACTCAATGTTCCCATGATGGACAGCGCCGAATGCTGTAGCTGCGAGATAATTTCTCTGTCAATATTTGAAACTTTTTGGCCCAAAATGCGCTAAAATAGCGAATGCGCATTCAAACAACAACAAGGATAATTTAAAGTTTTGCACATTTGCTGCATCGTAATTGCAGCGAACAAGTCCATGGACGAAGGACGAAGGACGAGCGGCACACAACGGATGACAGCAAATTGAGCGCCAGCACGTAATGCAATTTCAATTGAAAATCAAATGTCAATTAAAACTGAATTGTGTGTCACTGCGCATAAAGTGTAGCATACGCTGAGGCGTTGACATTGTATAATGCAACGTTGGTGTGAGAGAGCGTTGAGCGTTCAATGCATTGATTGAAGGCAAACTAAGTAGAAAATAAAGTTTATTTTCTACTAGTTGTTGTTGCTTTAAGTTTGTCTGTATTTGTGGTTGAAAATTTATGGATTTTTATTTTATTGATGAGTTAGTTCAGTGTCTGTCGGCCTCGATAGCTCAGCGGGTAGCGCGCTGGCTTCTCATACCGAGCGCCCCGGGTTCGATTCCTGGCTTGGGCTGGAAAAAAACACTCATCTACTTCTGTCGCTATCCACATGAAGGGAATGAGAATTACAAGAATCGCACAAGTGCGCTCTTGGCAGGCAATGGCAAAACCTCCAAGTGTGAAAAGAAAAACTGCCCATCGCCGTTCGGATTCGGCGTTAAACTGTAGGTCCGCTCCCCTCCCTCCATTTCCCCATCCGTTTGAAATGTGTGGTGTATCACATGTTGAAAAAAACAGTGTTGCATACGCATTTCAAACGGGTGGAATCTGTGGTATCACAACGGGCCCATTAAGAGGCCTAAGTGTGTCTCATACAGAGGCAGCCACCTCAACCTAACCTAACCTAACCTAGTTCAGTGTCACGGAGCTTGTTGTTGTATTGGTTGAGGTGTTTAGTAGGTATTTGGAATTTGTAATTATTTGCTTGAAAGTTTTGAACAAAGAGAAGTGAAGAAAATCTCTATACATATAATTGTTTGTCCTGACTAATCGACTGACTGATTCATTATCGCTCAGTCCAAACCGCTAAAGCTACAATTATGAAATTTTAGCTGTAGGTACATTTTGAAAAATGAATCTCCGCTAAGACGGGATTTTTTGAAGTTTTGAGTCTAAAGGGACAAATCATGGCTTAAGGTGTTATATGAAGAAATTACATCTAAAGGGCCTCTTGATTTCAAACTTGCTGAAAATAATCCAAATCAAAAATCATTCGACATGTACTTTTCAATTTTTCGAAATTAACGTGGTGAACCATGGGTTAAGTTTTTTCCATATACAGAAAGAGTACGAAAAACCCTGAATTGAACAGCGTATTCACTTCAAAATTAGTGAAAATACTTGCAATTATAAATAATTTGATACGTGTTTTTACTTTTTTTTTAATAAAAACTTAAAGGGATGAACCAAAGGTTACAAGTTTTTATGATGATATATGATTTTTTAGGTTTTTTGACTTCAAACTTGGTGAAGGTAAGAAATAATTTGACACGTGTTTTGTATTTTTTCGAAAATAAAAATCTGACTGGGTTAATGTTGGGTTAAAAATTTATATCGATAAATTGTGAAAAACATTAATTAGTGAGCATGTTGACTTCAAACTTGGTGAGAGTACTTTTGGTGAAAAATAATTTGACACCTGTTTTTTATTTTTCAAAAATCAATACCGAACGGGGTCAACAATGGGTTAAGAGTTTGTATGGAGAAACAAGATTTTATGGGTTTTTTTAGTTCAAGCTTGGTGAGAGTACTTTTGGTGAGTAATAATTTGACACGTGGTTTTCATTTTTTCGAAAATCAAAATCGCACGGGGTGAACCAAGGGTTAAGAGTTTGTATGGAGAAACAATATTTTATGGGCCTTTTGACTTCAAACTTAGTGAAAGCATTAAACATGCGAAATAATTCGACACATGTTTTTCATTTTTCGAAAATCAAAATATAAGGGAGTGAACAAAGGGTTAAGAGTTTGTATGGAGAAACAAGATTTTATGGGCCTTTTGACTTCAAACTTAGTAAAAGCATTTAACATGCGAAATAATTCGATAAGTGTTTTTCATTTTTTCGAAAATCAAAATCAATCGGGGTCAACAATGGGTTAAGAGTTTGTATGGAGAAACAAGATTTTATGGGCCTTTTGACTTCAAACTTAGTGAAAGTATTCTTAGTGAGAAATAATTTGATACATGTTTTTCATTTTTTCGAAAATCAAAATCTAAGGGAGTGAACAATGGGTTAAGAGTTTGTATGGAGAAACAAGATTTTATGGGCCTTTTGACTTCAAACTTAGTAAAAGCATTTAACATGCGAAATAATTCGATAAGTGTTTTTTATTTTTTCGAAAATCAAAATCACACGGGGTCAACAATGGGTTAAGAGTTTGTATGGGGAAACAAGATTTTATGGGCCTTTTGATTTCAAACTTGATGAGAGTAGTGTTGGTGAAAATAATTTGACACCTGTGTTTTATTTTTTCGAAAATCAAAACCGAACGGGGTCAAGAATGGGTTAAAAGTTTGTATGGACAAATACGATTTTATGGTCCTTTTGTCTTCAAACTGGGCGAAACTATCTTAGTGAGAAATAATTTGACACGTGTTTTTATTTTCTCGAAAATAAAACTATGACAGGGTCAACAATGGGTTAAGAGTATGTATGGGGAAACATGACTTAATGTGCCAATTAACTTCAAATTCACCACATTTCAAATTCAGCACTTCAAATGAGAAATAATTAGATAAGTATTTTTTTATAAAAAATCTGATGGGATCAACAAAGGGTTAAGAAGAACTTAATATATTGGCTCAATTGACTTCAAACTTTCGTGCAAAACTCTGGGGCCCTGCTATTTCTACATGTGACGCTATTATGTGCAAATGTTGCTTAAAATTCTTCCGCTGTTGCGCCAGATTGCGCTTTGTACGCGTTTTAGGCCAATTTCAGGCATGAACACTTCTGGCTCAAACCGGCAAGCCAGGCCAACCGATACGGCACAATGCTACTGCGTGCAAAAGGAAGCAAAGTGTGGCGTCCATTCATTGTTTCGTT
This sequence comes from Melieria picta, assembly GCA_964056695.1. Taxonomy (NCBI): domain Eukaryota; kingdom Metazoa; phylum Arthropoda; class Insecta; order Diptera; family Ulidiidae; genus Melieria; species Melieria picta. The sequence goes on along the minus strand of OZ057399.1, from coordinate 52,492,424 downwards.
CATTAAGACAGCCAGCCAGTCAGTCAGTCGACTGGCGAGTCGGCCAAGTGGCGACAGTTGCAGAGCTGCTTAAACAGTCAATGACGTTGACAAAATGTATTTTTCCAAGCATTGGCCCACTGCGTCGTCTGGCATTTTCATGCATTGTTATTGCTTGCAGCGTGCTGACGTTGATCGTGAAAATCAAAATGTAAACACAGCGAAACCTATGAGAAAAGCGTGAGACTGCAATGCACAGGCGAGTGAATCGAGCGAGAGGGGGGAAGGGGGTGTGGGAGTCGTGTTGGCAGCAGTTGTGCCAATGTGCAGCAGCGGCAACATTTGCCATCAACTTCAGGCCGGAAAAGCTGCGAGACGCGCGCAAAGGCACGTACCGTACACACACACACACACACACACACACACACACGGACAGCAATAACTGCACAAATATCCGCTTACTTTGTTGCTGCACAATGTGAGCGGCGTCAGCAAAAGTGGTTTGTGGTTTGTTTGTAGGGCAAAAGTGAGGGGAATGCGCGCAACATTCTGCAGCAGCCATGTTGCACGTTGGTGTGGCAAGTGGCACTGCAGTCAGTGCAGTGACAGTTGTGTCAGAATATGCAACAATAACAACGTCATTGCCGTCAAAGTCAGCGGCAGTGTGCTGTTGTTGTTGTTGTTCTTGGTAGTAGGTATTGTTGTTGTTCTTATTGCTGTTTTTTGTTGTTGTTGTTATTGTGTTGCTTATCAGACAGCAACTGCCGCAAAATCAGCGCATATGCAGCAACTGTTGAAATTAAAAAAAAAAAAAATAAGTGAAAATAACAATCAAGAATATTTTTAAGCAAGCAAACAGAGAAGAAGAAGAAGCACAAAGCCCACAGCAACTAAAGCAACAACAACAACAACAACACAATAAGTACAATAATGTAGCACGTTTGCAAAAGTAATCAACTCTGGCAGTCTTCTATTAGCAGAAGAAGAGAAATGCTGTGAGTGCGAATGGGAGAAACGTGCGAGTGAGACGCCACACATTCATACGGCCGTGAAGTGCTAATTAAGAGTACGTGCTGCAAATATGTTGCATGCCGCATTAGTGATATATGCCACGCAGCTTTTGGCGAACCATTGGCCACATGCCACATGCCACTCGAAATTTTCTGCAGCACTTTTATGATTTCTTTATTTTATGACATTTCGCATTCGCATAATGTGGTTGATTATATAGCGTGCTCCCTCTCTTATGCTCTCTCTCCCTCTAAGTTTTTCTTTGCTTGAGATTTTTGCTAGTTTTGTGTTGCAGGACATTAGCAGTTTGTGGCAGTGGAATTTAATTGAATTATGCTTTTTGTAATTTTGCATTTTAGTTGCAGACAATTTTTCCATTTCGGCTTCACAATTTAAATATTATAGGAAATATTTCTAAAGATTCAAATTTTACGCGCTGGAAATTTGAACAAATGAACTAAGAAACATTTGACTAAATACGAGGATAGTGTGAAAAGTTTGAAACTGTAAGATTTGGTTTCGTTTTTCTTATTTTTACGATTAAATTTTATTTTTGTTTCCTCAATGCGACTGTTCTCGTCGATGTGTCAATCCAGAAGAAACAGGATATGGCATCCTTCATCCTGTAGTTGCCACATCGCCGCACAACCTCAATAACAAAGAGTTGTATTTTGAGGAGATCAGTACAGGGTTGCATTTGATAAGAGAGTTGCCATATTCGCAACACAACAATTTTTGTTTTCTTCAAATTTACTTTTTTTATCTGAATAAACTTCTTGCAAGTCTAACTACACGTCTGCCAGCGATGCTCCCATCTTTCTAACTCGTCCAAATAGAAATTCACCAGTGTTGCCAGATCAGGAGATTTCCTCCTAGAATTAGGAGATTCTTGGCCTTTTAGGAGAATTTTTAGGAGGCAAAATTGTTTAGGAGAAGGTGTAAAAGATTTATATTTTTTGTTAGGGGATTTTTCGGATCCTTAGTGGATTTTTGAGAGATTTTTGGATAACGAAGTATGTATGTGACGTATTGGGAACACTGGCAACAAAACATATTTTGGCAACTGTTTTAATAGTCAAAGCACCGTATTGTGTTAAAAATTGTTAAGCTTACAAAATGTAAGCTCGTTCTATATCGTTCTCACTTATTGCTGTCACAACGAAATTCCGCCAAATTCATTTGTGATACGTTTTGTTTTTGTTAAGTTTTGTTGTTAAGCTGAAGATGAATAAAAAAAGGCTGCATTAAAAAAAATCTGTGTGTTTATTTTTAGTTTTATATGAGAAATTTAATCCTTTTAAAATGACGCAAATTATAAACAAATTTTAGAAGATTTTTTTAACTTTTGGGAGGAAATTTCAGTATTTTTTCAAGATTTAGGAGAAAGTAATTTCAGGTATCTGGCAACACTGAAATTCGCTGTCTTTCAGTTGAAATTCACAGCTAAACTATTTGCAATTCGGCCACTGTGCGCACTTAGTATTGTTTCCTAAATTTAGTATTTCTGTTTAACATTTTTCCAAGTACAGTGGCGCGCGCAGGAGGGGTTTGGGGTTCAAACCCCTCCCCAAATACAAAAAATGCTAGAGCAAAATACGGTTTCGAATGATATTCGGCTCAAAAGTTGTACGCAACCGCCTCCCCCCGAAAATGGAATCCTATGTGCGCCACTGGTCAGACGGCCACCAAGTTATTCTCACTGCCCGCGTGTCTCTGAATAACTTGTCGTCCATTCACTGCTTTCAAGTGACCGAAATAGATTTTAAATTAATGCAGCAAACTGTTTTATAGGTCACACTTCATCATTTGTGGCATTGTCTCTTTGGATTTAGGCAATTTTTATGCCGCTGCATTTACTTATCAGCAGCCGATACTACAATGGAATTTTGTACGCCCGATGCAAAAAATTTACTATAAAAATTGTACAAACTCCATGCTGGCAGTCAGTTTTTGTTTTGAAGCTTCACTGCTTCGTGCAGAAATAAATTGCCAAAAACTTTGTGTGTATAAAATGAGGACAACATTTTGCCTTGCGTTGTTGTTGTTGGTGTTAGGGACAGTAAAGCTTAGTGTTTCGCAGGTGCGTATAAAAATTCTTTTTTGCAAAGTGAATAATGCGACCCACAATAAAAACGGCCACAAATGATCTGAAAATATTTTGTAATAATTAATTTGTTAATTGAAACTTTTGTGCATGTAAACTGTGAGACTAACTATTGAAAGGATCTACGATCGTAATTTGAATTTTATAAATTTTTGACTTTTCCATAAATTCGTAAATTTCTCTATCAGAGTTGTTGCTCTTTTTTATTCAATTCATATTAAAATGTTTAAAGTGGCCCGTTTTGTTGTGGATCGAGATATGTGTGTGTGTGTGTGTGTGTGTGGGTACGTGTGAACATAAATGATACAACCAAAACGTTTCTGAATACTACACAGAGTTCTCCAACTAATGCGGTGTCCACTGATAAAACGGTGCCCATTGAAAAAGTCCACAGGGGGAAATAAATGACGGGCTGCTTGTTTGGCGCCATAAACCATGAAGCACGAAAAGCAAGAAAATTCCTGGAAAACGTCATAGCTGGCATGGAATGAATTTATCCCGTGAAGACAGCAGCTGATGTAGATCTGAACGTTTGGTATGAAAAACATAAATATCTCGGAGCTTTAAGCGAAAGAAGTCCTGATTTTGTAAAGAACGTTTACGAAACGATAGCATCGTATAACAACTTTTTAATGGAAAATAAAGAGGTGAATAGACGAATGAAACATTTGATAAGAAACATCGATAAATGGAGCAAGAGTTCAAGTTTCGGAGAAGACCAACAAATCAAGCTAAAAGAATACGAAGATGACTTGAAGCTTATATTGAAAACGGGAAATCTCGCAGAGAAACGCGGTTAGGAACAGGAAAGATTATTAGAAGACTTGGCTCCAGTTTGTCATCAATCAGTTAGCCCAATCAAGGAACTAGCAGAAGTGTTAAATAATCTCATAGAAGCAATTCGAAAACTAAATTCTTGTAATGACAATTGCAGTTCGATGTGTGGTGTAAAGACATATGGAAACAATTAAAAACCAGCTCCTTTATTGCAATTGTCAGCAAGTTGGCTGGCAAGTTGGCGAAAATTAATTGCAATAAAATTGCAAAATCAAGAGAATAAAAATTCACATAACTTGAGAGGAATGAATCATCTAAACTCTGATAATGACGATTACTATTCAATGATTGTCTTCACTTCTAATGTAAAAAAATTGCAATTGTTCAAGAAATAATTTGTATGATTCGAGTTTTGAAACAATTGTCACATATATACATATATACGATTCTTTGTTGTTGCACATATAATAACTATTAATGCATTAAATATTTTATTGAGCACAAGCACTTTGGTTTTGGTTTAAGCTAGTTGAGGTTGTAGCATAGACTAAGTTTCAAACTTATCAAAGCATTGAGGAAAAACCGCTTCAAGCAAATATTTGGCATTTTTAATTCTTGATAATCCCGCATTATTCATGGTTTGTAGATTTATTAATAACTCTTCAAATATATGAAGGAAATAAAACAAAAAGTGTATTTATATCTATACTTCGATCTATACTACTAAATATATACAAACTAATGGAGCCACCAACTAACCAACCACCAAATAGATTCAGATGAAATAAATACCAAACGATTTTTTATATATGGGACTAGTACATTAGTTATAACGCCCACCGCTTACGCCCACAATGGTGACACAACTCAAGTATGGTATAATTTCGTAAGGCGATATGGGTATTAAACGATTCAGCGCATTATTGTGTCAAACAGGGGTTATATCAAATTGACCGCGCCCACTTTATGCGCCTACTAAACCAACAAAAGAAAGCTACAATACATGTCTGTAATGCAATGTTGATGCCAAATAATTTTGTGTTTTATTGAGTTGAAATTGGGCTACATAAGATTGACCACGCCCACCCCTTACGCCCACTATGGTGACAAATGCTATTATTCTGTAAGGCGATATGGGTATCAAACGATTCAGCGCATTATTGTGTCAAACAGGGGTTATATCAAATTGACCGCGCCCACTTTCTGCGCCCAATAAACCAACAAAAGAAAGCTACAATACATGTCTGTAATGCAATGTTGATGCCAAATAATTTTGTGTTTTATTGAGTTGAAATTGGGCTACATAAGATTGACCACGCCCACCCCTTACGCCCACTATGGTGACAAATGCTATTATTCTGTAAGGCGATATGGGTATCAAACGATTCAGCGCATTATTGTGTCAAACAGGGGTTATATCAAATTGACCGCGCCCACTTTCTGCGCCCAATAAACCAACAAAAGAAAGCTACAATACATGTCTGTAATGCAATGTTGATGCCAAATAATTTTGTGTTTTATTGAGGCAAACTTGAGCTATATAAGATTGACCACGCCCACGTGTTACGCCCAGTGTGGTAACAAAACTCAAATATGGTTTAATTTTGTATGGAAATATGGGTATCAAATGATTTGTCGTTGTTTGTTGTTGCCGTTTACTTACCCTATGGTAAGTAAAAGTTATACGACATTGCTCACGCCTACCTGCCACGCCCATCGCAATGACAAAAACTAGCTGTAGATTTTTTGTAAAAGGCAATTTGGGTATTCAACGATTATATGTTTCATTGAGTCCTTCTGACATTGACCACGCCCACCTGTATTGCCCGTTACTAACAAATCTCGACTATGATATATTGCGATAAATTATATATTGCGATAATATATATATTGCGATATGGTTACTTAACGATGTTTTGTTTTACTGGTCACAAGTTCGCTGAACTCGCTCAATTAGCACCAGTGTACTGTTTTGTTGTCGTTTTCTCGAACAAGTCTTCCCTACATTGATGAGAATATAGAGGGTTTTCCAACAAGAGGTGTTATTTTGGTATTCAAAGAAAAATGCAATTTTTTTAGATAAATGATCGGATGTTTATTTCATAATAAAGAGGAAGGTATGCCGTTAATAATGAAAAACAACATCAGCCAAATGGCCACCACGACCACGCTTACAGGACCATATCCTTTTCATGAAATTTCCCATAACCAAATTGCAAAGTGGCTGCGCTATGTCCTCGATAGCCTCACGAATTCTATCCTTGAGGTCTTGAATCGACGCTGGGCTGTTGGCGTACACCTTATCTTTCACGTGGCCCCAAAGGAAGAAGTCGCAAGGCGTTAAATCACAAGATCTCGGTGGCCAATTGTGATCACCTCTTCCAGAGATAACACGGTCCGGAAACTTTTCCCGTAAAAGAGCAATGGTTTCGTTGCTTGTGTGGCACGTAGCGCCGTCTTGTTGAAAGTAAACGTTGTCCAGATCAATACCATCCAACTCCGACCATAAAAAATCATTAATCATCTCTCGATAGCGCAATCCATTCACCGTAACTGTTGATCAAAACTCATTTTCGAAAAAGTAAGGTCCAATGACCCCGCCGGACCATAAACCGTACCAAACAGTCACACGTTGAGGATGGAGAGGCTTCTCAACAATAACTCTTGGGTTTTCCGAGCCCCAGATGCGACAATTTTGCTTGTTGACGTAGCCACCGAGGTGGAAATGGGCCTCATCAGTCAAGATGATTTTTCGATGGAATTCCGGATCATTTTCATGCATTTCAAGGACCCAATCAGCAAAGAAACGACGTTGTTGATGATCGGTCGGCTTGAGTTCTTGTGTTAACTGAACTTTATAAGCCTTAAGACCCAAGTCTTTATGCAAAATACGGTGTAATGACGTTTTTGGAATGCTCAATTCCAAAGAACGACGAGGAATCGACAAACCTGGGTTTTCTTCAACACTTTGGGCTACAGCAGCAATATTCTCAGTTGTTCTTGAGCGACGTGCACGGGTTTTATTCTTCACATCACTAACTTGTACCAACAGCTCGAATTTTTCCACCAATTTCTGTATTGCGGTCCGACAAGGTGCTTCACGACGACCCAAAAATGCTTTAGTTTTGCGAACTGTGACTGCAAGATTTTCACCATTTTTGTAGTGAATTTTAATAATTTCAATGCGTTGTTGAAGCGTGTATCGTTCCATTTTTAGTAATAGCGTAGTTTCTACTTGTCAAATGTCAAAGAATAAAAGCTTCAAAAGTGACAGCTACCGAAATACCGGGTGATTCAAAATAACACCTCTTGTTGGAAAACCCTATACTAACAATTCGAGACAACCCGCGTCGTCCAGATAGGACTCTATGCGATAGGACTCCTGTGTTATCCTCACACAAGTCCATTGGAACCTTCTCCGTGACTCTGTGTTTTATTGAGGAAAATCCTTGAAAGACACTAAAGAGATCTGGTAGGTTAAAGGCTTTTTCTACTACGAAATTTCTGGAGTAGATCCTTGCTTCAACTTCACAGTTCATCTTTGAACCGTTCGTGTACAGGGAGATTCATAGCTTTGTAAAAGTTAATGCGTGACGCGTCCACCCCTTCTAGAAGGGAAAAGTATAGTAAACTTAACATCAAAGTTGGCATAATTTGTGATCTAGTGCGTTAACTCACTCAAGTCCTTTGGACCTCAGGTTGACCACACCTACATAACACGTTCGCTATGGTAACTACTATAAATTATTTCAACAGTCATCGACTAGCTTTCGTTGTGAGCGGCTGCTTTTCTATCTTCCTCTCTAGTGTGCAGTTCAGTGATTTTCTCCTTAACACAGTGTACAGTGTTCTCACTCTCTTTTCCATTTCGCCCATTTTTCAAAGTGCCACAAAACAACAAAGAAGATCAGTAAGTGAACCATGTGGAGTGACCAACCGATCCCTTTGGGGAATCGGTTTATTGAACTGGAAGATTATTCCAGCCCAAAATCTAAAAGAAAAAAAAGTCAACCAGAGACCCTAATACACCCCTTCACTCTACACACGAACCACAACACAACCCAAGGTTTGTCGTTGTCAAGTCCTCTGATGACGCTAAGCCTCTGTCCTCATTCAGCGTCTTTGCCAAAAAGAAAGCAATTGATTCTATCAGCACGGAGGTAGAAACAGTCAGCCTGCTTCGAGATGGAAGTCTTCTAATCCTCGCTAAGACACCCAGAGTGGCAGAGAAATTCGTAAAAACTAAAAACCCCCATCCCTACAATACTAACACATATACTCCCAAACAGTTTCATGGACACAGTTTCATAACTTCGCCGCCAATACCTCGTGCAAACAGGGCTGCGGCATTCTTGTCCACAAAAGTGTGCCATACAAAGTTCTTCAAATACCATCCAACTTGCTAATAGTAGCGGTCGAGGTAAACCTGACATACCCAATTACAATAATTTCGATCTATATCCCTCCAAACCAGTCCATAAATATAACCGACTTAACCAATCTCACCAACAACATCCATACCCCGATTATACTAGCTGGAGATTTCAACGGCTGGAGCCCGCTATGGGGCTCACAAATTCACAACCCCCGCGGTAAAATAATTGAAGACTTTATAATTAATTGTAATATATCAATAACAGCCCAACTCATTTTTCCACGCACCACACTTTCACTAATATCGACGTCACTCTTTGCTCACCCTCTCTTTACCCCATGGAATATTTTAGATGACCTCCATAATAGCGATCATTTCCCTATAATTATAACTTTAAATTTCCCCTCACATAGTTCTTCGACCCCCCCAAAACCTTCAAAATTCAATTGTAAACTTGCTGATTGGTCGAAGTATCAAAATCACATAATAGAATTAAACTCAAAATTAGACATATCAAAAGACATTAACAAAGAAGCAGCCACAATCCGTAAAATAATTCGATCAGCAGCCAATATCTCGATTCCACAAACCCGAAGCAAATACACAAACCCCAACAATCCATGGTGGTCTATGGAGCTCAAGAATCTCAGAGAAGAAAAACAAACAACCTGGAAAAAGTATAAAAGAAATATGAGTTTAAACAACCTTAGAGAATGCAAAAAGAAAAATGCAGCTTTTATTCGAGAAAAAAATATAGCAAAAAAAATAAGCTTTGAAGAATTTACTAAAACATGTTGCGCGCGGGTTTGCAAAAACAAATATATATATATATAGCTCGTGGTGGATACGGGGTGGCATGCTCGGTTGGTCTTCGGCTAGTCATGTCGGCTGGGTCGAGGTTCTTGTAACCACACATCAAGCAACACGCAACAATAAAAAAAAATTCATCATGCCAAAATATCTAAACCGTCTTTACTAGGAACAGGTGACAAATAAAATAAAAATAAGAAAAAGCAGGTGCAAAAAGAGTGGCAAGGAAATAACATGCATAGCTGGATTAGGGTTGATGTTGTACCCTAGAGTGCACTTCTCCCTCCGCTTTGTATAAGTTAACACCCTATACGCCGAAATCGACAAGCCAATGACCGACATGGCTTTTCGATTGGGCTAAATGTGCTGACCAAGCGTCTGGCGCGCGATCGGCCACCCGCAGCAGTTATGCTTGGTGCAAGCAGCACTAGCGCTGGCAGCGGAGCAACGACCGGCAAGCGAAGTTGTGCTGACGAGGCGATTGGGAAATCGAGACGGCAGCTGTGACGACCGCGAGTAATTTTAAAAACTTCACTTTCATTTTGACTTTGAATAAAGACGGAGCTAAGCTCTTGTTAAAATAAAATATAAATTTTGTTTAACTGGCGCCCAACGTGGCTATAGTGAAAGTGTGAGCAGCAGCACCACCAACTATAGAGGAAGCAGCATAAGTCGTCCTAAAGGAGCACGCCGCAACAATTCTGTGGACATAGTGAGAGTGAAAACCAACTGCAAGAGCGCCGCACCGACTATAGCCGAACCGGAAATATCCTGTAGTGCCCGTCCGCAGGAAAGCACGCGAGGAGGAACTGAAGCAGACCCGTAGTAGTTACTGAACAAAAAGGACCACCTCTCCAGTTCTGTGTGTAAAAACCGGACTAGTTATCGTAAGCCCTAGATATAAGCAAGAAATATTATTTAAAATATAAGTGAGAGTGAAAAATTAATCAAGTTACAATTGGAAAGTCAAAGCAAAATTTAAATTAATCTAAGTATAAAAAATTTAAATATGATTGAAATCTAAAGAAGTTAAGAAAAAATTAAAACAAATCTTTAATAAATATTTAAAATATAAGTGAGAGTGAAAAATTAATCAAGTTACAATTGGAAAATCAAAGACAGAATTTAAATTAATCTAAGGATAAGAAATTTAAATAAGATTGAAATCTAAAGAAGTTAAGGAAAAATTAAAACAAATCTACTTACAAAATAAGAATATAACTAAAATTCAAACATGTCAAATCCAAATAATTTGATCAGACCTCCTACTATAACACCACCCACAAATCCTACCCAGCAGACCACACAGACCCAACCTAATAGAAATATGGACGAATATATCACTCAATTAGTTAATAGACTGGTGCAAGAGAAAATGACACAGGTTCAAGACAGTATAATTGAAACAGATCAAACGGTTAGTACAGGTTGCTTAAGTGAATTAGAAAAAATACCAGACATTGTTCGAAGCTTACGGGAATTTTCCGGAGAACCTGGGGAATTTGGTTCGTGGAAAAAGAGTGTCGAACGAATCATAAAAATTTACGAACAAGTACAAGGCTCAGCAAAATATTACGGTATACTTACCGTAATACGCAACAAAATCATAGGAAACGCAGACGTAGTCCTAGAATCTTATGATACGCCTTTAAACTGGACTGCCATCTCTCGTTGTCTGACCAATCATTACGGTGATAAGCGCGATTTGGGTACATTAGAGTACCAGATGACTGCATTAACACAAGGAAATCTTACAATTCAAGATTTCTACCAAAAAGTTTATTCTCATTTCTCCCTCATTTTAAACAAATTATCAAGTATAGACGCTGGGCCAGAGTCACGCAATCTTTTAATTAAAACATACCGCAACAAGGCTCTCGATACCTTCGTAAGAGGGTTGAACGGAGATCTTCCAAGGCTTCTAGGTATGAAAGAACCTTCAGATTTGCCACAAGCATTGCAACTTTGCCTCAAACTTGAGAATCAAACTTACAGATCAAACCTTACAAATAATAACTACAACAACCCAAGAAAATTTACGCAGGTAACACAACCAAATTCTTACAATCCGATACGCAAAGACAGGCAACAACCAAACTCCCAACAACCATTCTACCCTCATTTGATTAATTGGCAACCAACACCCCAAAGATATTTCTCACAATACCCCAACCAAAATCCACCTTTACCACCAAGACACTTTCAGAACCAACCATTTCCACAACAGAACAGACAATTCCAACAACAAAACCGACCATTTCAACAGCAATATTCTCCACCCCCTCGACCATCTGACCCAAAACCCCTACCTAAACCCCAGCCTATGGAAATAGACTCAAGCATGCAGACAAAAGGAATTAATTACATGAATCGTCCTTCACCAAACCAACATTTCCAAGGTAAAAAACCGTTTAACGTAACAACACAAAACGAAGAGAAGCGTCAACGAAACTTTAATATAGGAACTCAACAAAGTGAAAATCTAGTTGACGAAGTTGATCCCGAATACGATCAGACTGAAGCCGAATATGCCGACTATATTAGAAATCACGGAATAAATGAAGAAATCCCTTCTTTTCATCATGAACCTCACGAAAGCGTAGATTTCACAGACATTCATTTTTTAGGATGAATATCTCTTCATTGCCCTACATCGAATGCAAAGCAAACAATGGAGAGATCATAAAAATATTAATTGACACCGGGTCCAATAAAAATTATGTGCAACCCTGCCTAGCAAAGAAACTAATAAAAAATGAAAAATCCTTCCATGCAAACTCCGTTGGAGGACATATAGAAATCACTCATCACACTTTTGCAAACGTTTTCGGAATGAAAGACACTGCTTTGAAATTCTTTGTCATGCCCACTTTAAAATCTTTTCACGCAATCATAGGGAACGATTCTCTTAAGGAATTAGATGCCATAATTTACACCAAGAAAAACTATATGCTGATAAAAAATAACCTAAGAATAAATCTGAAACAGCAAATCTCTCAGGATGTTAATTCAATAAATATTAGATTAGACCATTTAACCAAGCTCCAGAAAGAAAATCTCACGAAAATAACCACGCAATATAAATCATTATTTAGTGACCCTGATGAAAAGTTAACTTTTACCACCGTTATAAAAGGCGAAATCCGTACAACTTCAGACAGTCCCGTCTATACGAAATGTTATCCTTATCCAGTTTGCCTTAAAGAACACGTCGAAAAACAAATCAATGAATACCTACGTGATGGCATTATCAGACAATCCAGATCTCCATACAACTCACCGGTATGGATAGTACCGAAAAAAATAGACACGTCAGGCGAAAAAAAATATCGAATCGTAATAGATTATAGGAAATTGAATTCCATCACAATTTCGGACAGATATCCCATTCCAGAGATTAATGAAGTACTGGCACAGCTTGGGAAGAATAAACTCTTCTCAGTACTTGATTTGAAAAGCGGTTTCCATCAGATTCCTCTTAAGGAATCAGACATTGAGAAAACCGCCTTCTCGATAAACAATGGGAAGTATGAATTTACCAGGCTTCCTTTCGGTCTCAAAAACGCTCCCTCGATTTTTCAAAGGGCGCTTGACGATATCCTGAGAGATCATATCGGAAAACGATGTTACGTTTACATCGATGATATTATAATTTTCAGCAAAGACCAGGAAACCCATTTCAAAGACATACAGTTAATATTCGATACCCTAACAAAAGCCAACTTAAAAATTCAATTAGATAAATGTGAATTCCTTAAATCCGAGGTAGAATTTCTAGGATTTATAATATCTAGCGAAGGATTAAAAACCAACCCAAAGAAAATAGAAGCAATAGTTAATTTTCCAGAACCAAAGACTCTGAAAGACCTACGTTCATTTTTAGGACTTTCGGGGTATTATCGCCGATTCATAAGGGACTACGCAAAATTGGCGAAACCCCTTACAGTCCTTTTAAGGGGGGAAGATGGACGCGTGTCCAAAAACAATTCTAAAAAAATAAAAATAAATTTAAATAAAGAAGCACTCGAGGCATTCCAAAAACTCAAAAATTCTCTCACTACAGAAGAAGTTATGCTTTCATATCCGGACTATTCAAAAGAATTTCAACTGACCACAGACGCTTCCAATTACGCAATTGGAGCAGTCTTAGCTCAAAATGACAGACCCATTACGTTCATATCCCGTACGTTAAGTAGCGCAGAAGAAAACTACGCTACGAACGAGAAGGAGATGTTAGCGATTATTTGGTCGCTAAATAGTTTGCGAAACTATCTCTACGGATCAACAAAAATAAAGATCTTCACGGACCACCAACCCCTTACTTACGCCCTCAGCAATAGAAACAATAACAATAAAATGAAAAGATGGAAATCAATATTGGAGGAGTACAACTACGTACTTCTCTACAAACCAGGAAAGTCAAACATAGTCGCAGACGCCCTCTCGAGACCACCTCAAATTAATCTCTTGCCAGATACCAATGGAAACGAAGCCAACTCATTGACAGGTACAATACATAGCGACGACAGTTCTCCACAAAACTTGATACCCATATCTGAAGAACCGATAAATGTTTTTAAAAATCAAATTTTCTTTAAAGTAGACGACTTTCCCTCATATCAATTTCAAATTATATTTCCAACGTACCACAGGCATACCATCACGGAGAATGATTTTAATCATGATAACTTAATAAATTTCCTTAAGCGATATCTCAACCCATCTGTCACCAACGGCATTAACACTGATGAGCATACCTTAGGGAAAATACAAGAAATTTTTCCGTCGCATTTCGGGAACTACAAAGTTAGATTTACACGAAATAAAGTTACCGACCTTACTAACGAAACAGACCAAGACAACGAAATTCTCAAAGAACACAAACGAGCCCATAGAAACGGACGTGAAAACAAAGCACAACTCCTAAAAAAATTCTACTTTCCAAAAATGCAAGCAAAAATTGATAGAATCATTAAACAATGCAAAATATGTAAAGAACAAAAATACGAACGTCACCCTCCAAAACCATTGTTACAAGCTACTCCGATCCCCCAATTCGCAGGTCAAATAGTTCACCTAGATATCTACTACACGCACAAACACAAAATCCTAACAGCCATAGATAAATTTTCAAAATATGCGCAGGTTCGAATAATTAATTCACGAGCAACACAAGATTTAATACAACCTCTAAAAGAAATCCTAATGTGTTATGGTATACCAGAAAAAATCGTAATAGATAACGAGAAATCGTTAAGTTCAGCCCCTATAACACATTTATTAGAAGATCAGTATAACATAGAAATTTTCAAAACTCCTCCCTACACGAGCGCCGTCAATGGCCAAATCGAAAGATTTCATTCGACTCTTGGTGAAATAATGAGATGCGCTAAAGCAGAAGGAATTTATACTTCATTTAAAGATTTACTAGATCAGGCAATCTTTAAATATAATTATTCAATTCATTCGACGACACAGCAGAAACCCGTAGAAGCTTTTTTCGGCAGACGAGTCACTACTAACCCTCAACAAATAGAGCAAGCTAAGAACGAAAACATACAGAAGTTATCGGAAAAACAAAAAAAGGACCTTAATTTCCATAACAAGAATAGACCCGATTTTAAAGACTATAACGCAGGAGACATAATATATGTCAGAACAAACAGAAGAATAGGCAATAAGCTATCTGGCAGGTACAAGGAAGAAATAGTAGCCGAGAACAGGAATAGTACAATAGTCACAAATTCAGGCAGAATAGTTCATAAAGGACTAATAAGGAAATAATAATTTTTAATAAAATCTAATTTTCTTATAGGGACAATATGGGAAAAATTTTCAACATAGGACACATACTCTACTTGATGATGACCGCATCAGCAGTCCTTGCAGACACCCAGATTCTGGATTATACTAACTCTCAAATTATAACAATAGAAACGGGAACAGCCAGACTTCAAACGGGTTGGATGAAAATTATACACATAATAGAACTAGACCAATACCGCGACGCTATTGCGGACATCGAGACATCAATAAGCGACCATATTTCAACAAAAGATAGCGATTACCTTTTCCTAAGACACGACATTGAACAAGTTAGAAATATCTTACACGGGCTTCAGCCAAGACGACATACAAGATCCTTAAATGTTCTGGGAACCGCATGGAAATGGCTTGCAGGTTCACCAGATCACGACGATTTTCAGTTAATAGACAACAGGATAAATAATTTACTAAAAAATAATGACAGACAAATCATCATAAATAAACTAACAATGGATAGAATAAACGAAATCTCCCATATTACTAATAAAGTACTAAGCACCGTTCAATCAAATGACATGTATAAAAAACAAGTACTTAACAGTATAGAAAGAAAATTAAGAATACTAAAGGAAGAACTAATACAAATAGATTACTCTTTACAATGGGCAAAGACAAACGTCGTCAACTCTTTTATATTGTCTAATTTAGAAATAAATCTAACTAAGAAATTTTTTGACGAACAAGACCTTCCGTTCACTAACCTATTAGAAGCATTAGAATTTGGCGAAATTAAAGTTGCAACAAACCAATCCACTCTTTTGTATATTGTGTCATTGCCAAACACAAGGAGCATAAATTACGGGAAATATCTGATAAAATCCGTAAAAAAGGAAAATATTAGCATTAAATTACCATTTAAGGAAATAATTACATGTAATAAAGAAGTATTGGGAATTAAGAACGAATGTAAAACGATAAACAATATGTCAATTTGTAAAAATTCAGACATCGTAAACATAACCAATTCAGACTGCATTCCAAAATTAATGAAGAGCCTACCATCGAAATGCACGACCATAAACAATCAGCACCTGCCATCAGTAGAAGAAATATCACCAAACATACTGTTACTCAACAACCATGATGGAGAAATTCAAGTGGACAATAGATCCGTATCGTTAAAAGGAACCTTCCTCATAAGCCATAGAAATTCAACAATAATCATCAAAAATCAAACATATTGGACCAAGGAAATATCGGCAGCCAAGCCGCTACCAGCAATTGCTCAAGCCAAAAACATAACAAACACCTTCCAAGAAATATTGTCTTTAGAAATGCTAAAGGAATTACATATGACAAACATCGAGGAAATTTCAACGATAAAGTACAGATATGGAACGAGCCTAATACTGAATTTCATCACCGTCATCATAGTTATTGGCCTTATTGGTTACAGGACTTATGTAACAAGAAATAAGAAACTCAAAGTTACTATTAGTCCCAGCGTTACTTCTCACGGCAGCGAGGACGCAGCCGAATCTAAAGGGGGAAGAGTTAACACCCTATACGCCGAAATCGACAAGCCAATGACCGACATGGCTTTTCGATTGGGCTAAATGTGCTGACCAAGCGTCTGGCGCGCGATCGGCCACCCGCAGCAGTTATGCTTGGTGCAAGCAGCACTAGCGCTGGCAGCGGAGCAACGACCGGCAAGCGAAGTTGTGCTGACGAGGCGATTGGGAAATCGAGACGGCAGCTGTGACGACCGCGAGTAATTTTAAAAACTTCACTTTCATTTTGACTTTGAATAAAGACGGAGCTAAGCTCTTGTTAAAATAAAATATAAATTTTGTTTAACTTATACGCCTATGGCTACCTAAGCACTCGAAATCTTCGATAGCCCCTTAACCAAAACGTCTGCTTCGCTTATGGCATCCTATTCTTGTTGCACGTCGACATTCCCCTTAGCATGTAAATTCAAATACACATTTCCGAAATATACAAATAGAATTTCATTGATAAATATTCAAAGTATGCAACAACATTTTAAATGATTTTTTAACTAGATCTAAGTAGAAAGTAGGTATCAAAATTACGCTAATTCAATTCAAATTGAATAAAATAATCGTTTTAAAATAATCGTTTTAACTCACTTACTCTGCTTTCCATCGTTGTGTCGTATGGCCATGCGAGACGATGAATGGTGAGATGACTTACAGCTAAATTAGGATATTAGCCAAAATTTTGAATAGCTTACATTTCTAGTTAGTAATCTTTTTTGTTTTGTTTTGTTTTTGTTTTACATTGGATATAATTATAAGTATTGTAGCATAATTAATTTAAACGATAATTTCCGTTTTCCTTTTTTTTTTTTTTTTTTGTTGTTTAACAATTCAGAAACATCTTAAGAATAATTGCACGATTAGAATTTAAGGTTTTCAATTTTAAAGAAATAGAAATTTTGTAAGTTTTAACATTATGAGAGGGGCATTTTAGTAGTAATTTTATGTTGTCTTTTGTTAAAGTTAAACTCCACTAGTTTTAAGTTTTAAACATTGTAGCCAATTTAAATATTGTAGCCAATTTCAAGCAGTTTGGTTCACTTTTAGGTACTTTTCTTTTTCCCAATTTTAAAACAACATATTTTTAGCAAAATTCACACATTTCAGCTTTTTCTTTACTTTCCAATTCTTTTGCCATTTTATGACCTTTTAAGCACTTTCACGATATCAAATTGTATCGAAATTACACTCTGCCGGTTTTTAGGTCATTATGACCGAATTTCCTGGCGCCGCAGCGCGAATATGGAGATGTTTTCCGAGCACTGAATCCCAAGAAATCCCTCGTAGACAACTTTTGCAATTGAATTGTTGGAGTGAAAATGTTGGAATGGAATGTTGTTGTTGCAAGGAGGCCTTCGATGTCCTTTTACGCCAGGGTATGGCAAGCTCGTGGAGTTTTGTTTTTTTCCACAATTTGCTCCTGCAGGATATTAGTGCCTGAAGGATACACCAAGTTAGCATTCCGGTTTGGGGGGGGATTTGGTGGCCAGCAACTTACCAGTAATTACAATATTACACACACTGAACCACTTCCACTGCACTTAACTTAATCCGGCTTCGTCAGCTTGCACTTTCGTTTTAAACGCGTCGCGCGGTTTTGGGTGCTTAAATAGCATAATTCTGCCTAACGGCAAAATCGTTCGATCTGAACAAAAATTATGATTTATGGCCTTGTTTACGCCAAAAGTGCATCTGCAGTACTCCAACAATTTGCCTGCAAGAATGCAAGAGGAATGCACTCAACAACAACCACTGTGCGTGCTGAGCGAGACTGCAGCAATGCACTGTTTTTTTTTTTTTTTTTTTTCCAGTAGGGGAAAGCATCGAAAGCCAAACGAGTGCGAGACTTTAACACGCTAAAACCCCTGTGTTCACAGTCCGTGTACCTTCATCGTGGCACCACCGCGAGGTATTACTTCACGATGAAGGCGGATATGTTAGCGTTCAGCTACGTCCAGGCATGAGTCATGAAATGCTCTGCCGAAAAGTGTCGTGTTCGGACGGACGGATGGTCAGTCGTTGGCATTTGTCACCGGACAGTCCCGTATGTCTCGTCTCTGTAAGAGCATTATACGAGCAATACTCCTGCATGCTCGGTCCCATGATTCTGGCGACGCAAGCATGTATGACACCAGTGAGGATGGTGTCATAACACCGCCGATAGCCTCTTCGAGGTCGGCTCTTTCATCGGCGTATTTGGCGCATTCGAAAAACGTATGGTGGACCGTTTCCGCCACCCCTATGCACTGATTGCAGTGAGGGCTCTCTGCGTGCTTGAATCTGTGCAGGTATGCGCGGAAGCATCCATGGCCAGAGAGAAATTGTGTGAGGAAGAAATTCAGCTCACCATGCGTCCGCTTTAACCACGGTGCCAGCACTGGGATGAGCGTTCGCGTCCAATTGCCTTTCGAGGACGAACTCCATCTACGTTGCCATGCAGCTATCGTGTCTTCGGCTGAGACCTGCGTACCTCGTTTCTGCCAGTACGCATTTGCCTGTTGCAGGATCACTAGCTGGATAGGTGGTCTGCCAGCGATCACGTCGGCCGCCTCGTCCGAGACCGTTCTAAACGCGCGACAGACTCGTAGCGAGTTAAGCCGGTACGCTGCTTTTAGCTGCCTGCTGTATGAGGCCACCGTCATCGCCTTGTGCCACACTGGACAGGCGTAAGTTGAGACAGCAGTGTTTACGACTGCAAGCAGAGTTCTTGCTTGGGTAGAGGGACCACCAATATTCGGCATTAGCCGCGAGAGTCTGGCTGTTACTTTTAGGGCCTTCTCGCCGGCATGCGATAGGTGCGCCTTGTAACTCAGACGGCAGTCCAGCAATACGCCGAGATACTTTATTTCGGGGCGCGACTGTATGAGATGCCCTCCGACATTTACCGTCACGCTTTCCACGCATTTTCTGCTGCTTATCAGCACGGCTTCAGTCTTTTCACCTGCCAGTTGCAGGCCTGCTTCTGTCAGCCAGGCTGTAAGCCGAGAGATCGACTCGTTTGCCTTGGCTTCGATTTCGTGTAGATGTTTGGCCACTACGACTAGCGCTACATCGTCAGCGTATCCAACGGTGGTTACTCCGTTAGGCATCTCGGTACGCAACAGGCCGTCGTACATTACGTTCCATAACAATGGTCCAAGGACAGAACCTTGTGGAACGCCACACGTGATGGTGTATTTGCGGACACCCTCGCTGGTGTCATAAGTAAGCTGCCTATTGCTAAGGTAGCTGTCGATTACACGAAGTAGGTAGGCTGGAGTTCCTAGATCTCTAAGAGCATCGAGAATACTGGTCCACTTGGCAGAGTTAAAGGCGTTTCGTACATCGAGCGTGACGACCGCGCAGTATTGCTTGGAGCCCTCTCTCCAGCGCTTTCCTTCAATTGCCTTCGCGGCGATGTCGACCACTGCAGCTATGGCATCGACAGTACTACGGCCTTTGCGGAAGCCGAACTGGAGTGGAGAGAGACCATTTGGGCCTTCCGTGTATTGTTCTAGCCTGACGCAAAGCAGTCTTTCATAGAGTTTGCCCATGGTATCAAGCATGCAGAGTGGTCTGTAGGCAGATGCGTCGCCAGGAGATTTCCCTGCTTTGGGCAGGAGTACAAGGCGCTGAGTTTTCCAGCAGCATGGGAAGATGCCGGCTTGTAGGCAATAGGAGAAAACGTCAGAGAAAACTTGTGGCTTTGCGACTATTACTGCCTTGAGTAAGGCGTTTGGTATGCCGTCGGGGCCTGGCGCTTTGTTGGCTTTAAGCCTGTGCGCCGCAGCAAGAACCTCATCTATTGAGAAGTCTTCAAAGCTGTCGCCAAAGCAGGCCCGGGGAAAGAGGCCTTGACGACGCAGGGGAGATTGCGGAAACAGTGTGCAAACTATCCGTCTCAGCATCATGGGACATGTCGGTGGCTGGGGTTTCTGCTGCGCCAGTTTTTTGACTACAATCTTGTAGGCATTCCCCCATGGGTTATCTTCAATCTGCTCGACGAGTTCACTGAACGTTTTCTTTTTGCTTGCCTTAATTGCCTTGCGCAAAGCAGTTTTTTTGCGTTTCAGCTCGGCACTGTATATGTCCGGCCTATCACGTCTGACAGCGCGCTGTTGTAGCCGCCTCAGCCGGAGGCAGTCGGCGCGGAGGGCTGCTATGTCGTGATTCCACCAATATACTGGCTTCTTGTAGACCCCAGCACCCTTTCTCGGCATGGTAGCATCACACACGTCTTTGAGTTTGTGAATGAAGCTGCCTATGCTTTTCCTTAAACTCGGCCGTGGAGTGAAAGTCAGCTCGTTGAGCAAGAGCTCTAGGGTACCGCGGTCCAGTTTGTGGGGTAGCCAGCCTGGTTTTACGCGTTGCTTCACAGCTCGCGGGGCGACGTTTAATTCGAAACGGATAGCGTTGTGATCGCTGTACGTAAACGCATCCTCCACCTGCCATTTTGAGTCCCGAGCGATGCGATCACTGGCGAAACTGAGATCAATGACAGAGGATGCGCTACCCTTCACAAACGTTGGTGTATTGCCCACATTGAGAAGCGTCACGTTAAGCGCTGAGAACGCCATGAGCAGAGCGGAACCACGCTTGTTTGTGCGTGCGCTGCCCCAGGTCGTTGACCACGCATTGAAGTCTCCTGCAATCACAGTCGGCACATTGCCACCTGCGTCGTTTACAAGGACATCAAGTGCATGCTCAAAAGCGTCGTGTGTCAAGCTAGGGGGAAAGTAGCAACTGAAGAAGCGTATGCCGCAAATAACGGCCTGGGCATGAAAACTTCTTGCTTGGGGAGCTGATTCGACAGCGTGACCGCCACAAACCCATATGGCTGCCTTTTTTGTTGAATCCGCAATCCAGTTGGAGTTTTGCGAATGCACACGGTACGGCTCGCTCAGCAGCGCGATATCAATGTTATCCTCTTCAACTGTACGCTGCAGAAGATCTTGTGCAGCCTCACAGTGATTGAGGTTCAACTGCAGGACCTTCATGGGCGCGCTGGTCCTTTTTTCGCAGCTGGGCAGTTAAAACTCCCGATACGATGACCGTGGGATGCGCCTGCAGCCTTGCACAGAGGACAGCTCGGTGTATTGCTGCAGTCCTTAGCAAAATGCCCTTTTGTCCCGCATTTTATGCAGCATTCTGACCTGTCATCGCCTTGACACGTTCTGGCGGTGTGGCCAAGGGCGAGACACCGATACCACTTTTTCGCGTATGCGGGCAATTGTGAGGCCAATTCGGACTTTTCCAGCCTTTAGAAGCGTATTCGCCACAGAGGCCGGCACGCTAATGCAAGCGGTCAGGGTTCCGCCGTGCGCAGCTCGCATGCTTTTAATCGACTCCGCACTGAGGGGGGGGAGCGAGGGGAACGCTTGGGCTAGGTCTTCAGCCACCTCTTCTCTTGTTGTGAACTCAGCTATGTCACGGAGTTCAACCTGGCACTCTTGGGTTTTGGCCTTGATTTCTGCCCGCTCGCCAACTACTTGCGCAATTTTACCGCTTAGCAGGGTTGTGTCTTCCTTGCTGTTTTTTGCTAGCTGAAAGAGCATTTCGCCTTTCGCAGTTCTGCGGATTTTTATGATATTTTCCGAAACGTTTTTGAGGCTCGGATCGGTTTTTACCATCTTCAGGATGTCGCTGTACGACGTTTCTCCTTTCGCCTGAAGAATTATGGCATCGGGCCGGCTTCGTATAGTTGCGCGGGCTTTTTGCGCTGGCTTCGGTTGCAAGGGGGTCGGCGCTTCTCCCTGTCGCCGTTTTTTCTTCGCTGGTTTGGTCACCGTTACGAATGGGGCCTCAGTGCTCGTATCCCCTAGGCTTGCTGAGCGCGTGCTCTTATTGAGCTGCTCTACCGGCTTGGGTTCGGTAGAGATGCTAGCGCTTTGCAAGAGCCGATGGGGGGAGTGACTCAGCGTGTGGTCCTTGCTTCCGGTTTTACCAACCTCATCGATCACCGTGGCCATTTGAGCCTGTATGAGGCCGAACATTTTCCTATGAGCTCTGGTGACGGTTCTGCGATCCAGATCTAGGAAAAGTTCGGCACCTAGCTCCTTGAGCAGCCTCTCTAATTTTGCCACCTGCTCTTTTATCCCGCAGGGTTCGGGGGCGGCACGCTTCGGCGAGGGGTTGGGGATAAGTGCTATCACCGCGTTGCGCATCGGGCTTGTGTCACCATCATTTTTCACCGGAGGAGTTCTGAGTATTTTAGCCGATTTGGCAAAACCCGTTGCCGAAGGTGAGCAGTCCATATTCGCTTCAACTTCCACATTACTGCTGCGTGTAAGCCGAAGCGGGGGTGGCTCGCCTGCCGAAGGCTTCGGCATGATCCACTAGATCTGCCGGCGCGGCAATTGGCAACTCTGCTCCTTATGTCGGTAAAGCAGTGTCGATAACGCAGTGCGTAGTATGGCAGTAGGCTAAACACAGCTTGATCAGCTGATATTTGTTTATCCGCTGATAAGTGATTTGCGCTTTTTGTTGTGCACGAGCGCAAAGAAAATAAGCAGAAAAGCAAAAGAAAAAGTATTCTACTCACTGCACCGGCTAACTTAACTTTGGGAAAAAGTCCAAGAAGCCGTCAACTGATCCACGGGAACACACTTCAGCAGCTGTCATCCAAGCGCCGCGACTTCCACCACCTTTCGGTGCACTAATCACTAAAAACTAAAGGTTTAAAACCACGAAAAATAAAAAACTTTACAGAGCCAAAAGAAAACGCAGCTCTAGCAAAACAAGTGTTTAACACACCCCACCACACAATGCACTGTGTGGGTGCTGGTATGTGTGTGTGTACCAGTGTTGTGCTGATCGGTAAGTGAGCACAGTTGTAAGCGTGATTGAGCACATCACTGGCGAATGTGGGGTTTGGCACTAGGCTGTATAGTTTATAGTGCACAAACAAAAAGGTGCATTGGTTGAATACAATTGAATAGGAGAAAAAGCTGACTTGAACGAAAATTGAAAGTAAACTTGAGCGAACCGTAACAAACACTAAATCCCAGCACAACAGTTTCTGATGTCTGGGGTGGCATTAAAACTCTCACCGGAGAGTACAATTTTAGCAACATTAATATATTAAAAGTAGGGAACGGCACTACAACCGACCCACAATCAATCTGCAACAACTTTGCACAATACTATTAAAAAATCTCTAACGACCATAACTTTCCACAGCAATTTCTTACACACAAAAGTTCTTCTATGTTAATCAACATTACTCACACAAATAATAAATTTGCCATGCAGTTGGAATCTGACATCAACCACACTGAACTAGAAACCTGCTTAAATCTTGTAAAAGGTTCCTCCTCCTCCTGGAGCGGACAAAATTACTTACGAAATGGTACGCAAAGCTCCTCGTTGCCTTCTCACTAGGATTACTAAACTCTATAATCGAACCTTCTCCACAGGGATTATACCCCAGTTCAACGAAACGGCTGTTATAATCCCAATAAAAAAACCAAACAAAAAAATTGAAGAAATATCCAGCTACCGCCCTATTTCCCTATTACCCTGCATAGGAAAACTCCTCGAAAAAATAATTGCAAAAAGGCTCGCATGGTTTCTATCCAGCTCGAAATTACTCTCACCTTATCAAACTGGCTTCAAGTCCGGCTTGAGTACTATCGACGCGTTACTTTATATAGACCACTTAGTTTGCAAATGTCTTTCCGCAAAAAACCATATGTCAATACTCTCCATCGACTTTCACAAAACCTTCGACAATATTGGCCCACACATAGTCCTTAACAAGCTGCAAGAATGGGGAATCGGCCCGAGAATATTTAACTACATCAAAGCATTCCTCACAAACAGACAAATGCGCTGCCGCGTTAATAATGCAATATCTTCCACACACCCACTTCATAATGGTATACCACAAGGCTCTCCACTCTCGGTAGTCCTATTCTCAATAGCTTTCGAAGACCTTAGTAAGCTCATCCAAAGTAATACAAATATCCAACACTGCATGTACGCTGATGACCTATACGTCATCTGTAAAAACCAAGACATCAATATTGTTGAGGACTTCTCCTTTATTCCGATGAACAATTGTGCGAACAGTGATGGTGGCGGATGGCCAAGAATAAATTTGATTTAATTTTATGGGCTGGGCGCACCATACCCTACAACGTTAAAAATAGTAATGAATGAAAAGAAAGAACCCTGCCCTAGTTGGCAGGTGGCAGGTTGCCGGCTCGGTTGGGTTCTGCCGATCGTACGGAGAGTTGCCACCTCGAGCCCGCCGTTGGTCATAAATTAGGTTGTAACTGCTGTCGCAATCTCAGACAAATATAGTCAATGAACAACTAAAAAAAACTGTAGATTCGATCGAGAGTTGGTCTTTGTACTCAGGTGCAAAAATTTCATTTTCAAAATGCAAGCATCTGCACATAACTATGTAGGAAAACTAGCTGTAGTAATTTCAATATAAGACTTAACAATAATTGTAATGTACAAAAATTGGGGTCCGGATATATTTACTCCATGTTGCTCCAATTCTGTAATGGACAGATTGCAAAGCAAATACATCGCCCTACGCTGTGTACAAATTGTGCGGTACAAATTTAAACACAACGCACGGAAAACGAAACACCCGACCTTGGGCTGTAGTTTTCCGACAATTGTAAAGTGGAAGATGGTAAAATAAAGAGGCTAAGCCTCAATGTTGTTAAACGGGTACTCAAGAATAAATCTTGGCCCACGTCATTGTCCACGCCAGGTGGCAATGCGCTCATTTGGCCACTTTCGTGCGGGACCCTTAAATAAGGCTAGCTCTTACGGCTGGTGGGGGGGGGGGGGGATTCGGGACCAAATCATCACAACCTGCACTACAATTAACTCAATATGAGTCCCATCCACTTGATTGTTCTAAATATTCAAACTCAACACGACAAGACAAAATATCGGACAGACAATTAAACTTTCAAATGGCCGCACTGGCCCTTCTTCCTCTTCTCTGTGTTTTTGGGGCGACGCTAAGGTGGAGTGCGCCTCGCCCTGTCTCGTACCCTCCCAACCATGACCCATGTTATTGTTGTTTGTATGGGTCCCCAAAGACATAAGTCCACCTACCGTTTCACCTAATCACCTTTACAATTTAAAGTCTCCAAATTCCATGATTAAACTTAACCCAAAATAACAATGTTATATTTAAATGCCTTCATTATAATTTACAAAATCTTAATCACTAAACCAAAACAATATACACTAAACCTCCCTGCATTCAGAATAGTTTTAATTTCAATTTAGCGACGCGCAAAATTGCCGCACAAAAGGGAATGCAGAAGGTGATTCTCAACAATACAAAAAAAAAAAACAAACTGTTTTACAACAATAATAAGATATGCAAAAAAAAACAAAAACTGTGTGCTAACACACGCGGACTCGCCAGCACATAGCTGCAGTCAATGCTATGCAAACCTCACTTCTTTTTCAATATTTCGCAACAACAATGCAAGGTAAGTATGGTTCAATTAACAGGTAATTATGTAAGTATGTATACCCCTTACATATTAATCAAGTAGTTTATAAATTTTTAGGTAAACATAAATCGAATATCAAAGGTGAGTAAATAGCAATTAAATCAATATTTTTAATAAGTTGGTTAGTTTTTCGAGAAATATCGCGGTAAGTATTTGGTTTTCATTCCATCTCTTTTTCTTTTCCAAATTTTACATTTTTCTTATTTCGTTTTAATTCGCTTTGTTTTAGCTTTCGCTTTCGTTTTCTTTCTTTCTTTCCTCCTTAAAATTTACTTTATTTGCATATTTGTGCAGGAATTACATCTTCTGCTTTAATTTTCTTTTCTTTTAATTCTTCTTTAAAGTATTTTGTCAATCATAATTTTTCTTAATTTTTGTTATGTTTTCAATATTTTTCGAGTTTTGGCAGAGCAAATTTCGCATTCACAAAAAGAAAAAACCAAAAAGTTCCAAATGACATTGGCTGTTCTACAACAACAGCGCAATGCAAACCCCGTTTGCTGCAAATTGCAACAACAACAATAGAAATAATGCAGCGCAGTGAAGCGGCGAAGCGAAACGATTGGAGGTAGAAATGCGAATACGCATTGCCCACTGCAAAAATGATCTGCTGACCGTTTATGCAGAGTGCACGCGTATAATAGTTCCACTACTCTCTCTCGCAACACTTATAGTTGTTAGTGTAAAAGTTTTAAGTTTTTACTCACATGCATCTCGTCGCGAAGAAGGGCCCTTAATCGTGGTTGATGCTCACTTTTCTCGTTCGTTGCTGCTGGACTGTGAAATTGTTGTTGTTAATATGCTGATTTTTTGGCGTTCACATAAACGCTCTTGAAGGTCATTTCTAAGCTCTACATTAATAGTTTTTTTTTCTTTTCACTTATGCTAAAAAAAATCGAATTTGCTTTTCACTATTTACATGATTGACAGATTTATGGTTCCTAATAAACCTGACTCAAATAAGTAAGTATGGAAAATGTCTCGGGTGAGTATAAAATGTTGCTGTAAGTCTCAAAAAATGTTGCTGGTAGGTAAATTTCGATGGTAAGTATCAATTTTCAGGTAAGTATTATTTCGCATGTTAATTTTCACAGCTGCTGGTCATCGTTTTTCTTTCAGGTGCTGGTTGCTGGTTCTGCAATTCGTCCGTCCGCTCTTTCTGCGCTTTTCGTCCGACCGTGCTTTTCTCCTTCAGTGGTGATGGTGGTGATCTTCTGAAGTGGTGATGCTGCCGGGCCTCGATTTGCTGCGATGTAAAATAGGAAATCTTCGCGGCCTCTGGTTCAACATATAAAAATCTCTGCGGCCTCGCGCAAATTATAAAAACGCTCTGCGGTTTTCTCGGTTGTTCGCTGCTTTGCTTATTGGGAGCTGTGCTCCACCTCTATATGCAGGCTGATGATCGTGTTCCCGGGCAGCGTATAATTCTATATAAAGATAAGTAAAATTGGATTTCACTTACACATTTTTCTAGCCCTATCTAAGCTTTGTAAAAATTGGTTGCCCCAGAACTTACCAATTTGCTTAAGGCTTGCTTGGCTGACTTCAAAAATATGCTGCTGGATTTTGCCGATTAAACTTTTCACCACTATATAATTTGATACCACTGCCGGCTTTGCGGCTATCACACTTTCACTCACTGGAATTTAAATTTGCACTGGCACTTTACTAGTTGCACTTCTTTGAGGTCTGCTCGAGACCGAGTCGGATGATTGAAAGGCAGATCATTCGATCGTGACTTTCTAGCTGACCTTTTGTTCGTCTGCCTACGGCGGTCGCTGAGGTCGTCAGTCGTTTCGAACGGTTGCCTATCCTGACTGGTCATCGGTTACAAGTACTAAAATGTTGCGGAAACATTGTTGCCGAGATATCTTATCTGCAACATTTCTATGTGTATGTTGATCAGTGCATTACAAATTCAAATTAAAAGAAGAACATTTTTGTTCAGCGCGAAATCGAATATTACATAATAGCATCCAAAATGTAGATTATCTAAAAATTCTTGGGCTAGTTTTCGATAAAAAAAATAGTTTTAAGCAGCATTGTACATACTTAAGAAAGAATCTCGCTGCCAGGCTTAACACATTAAAAAAAATCTATCATCTACTAAAAGTCACGTCCACACTAACACTCTTTTATATGCTACAAAATCAATGATACTTTCAAAAATCGACTACGGTCTACAAATATACGGGAAATGTGCTAAAACTAATCTAAACTTAATCAAAGCTCCGTATCATACTGCTGTGAGGGCAAGCTTGCGCGCTTTTAGAACTACATCTACAAAGAACTTGCTAGCGGAAGGAGGATTTCTAGAAGTTGAGGATCGCATTACATTCCTACGCTGTGGCCTCTTATCGAGATTGTTCTGCAGCCCAACACATATCCTGCACAAAGAAATTCAACTTTTAAAATCTCGAAAAACACAACTATCCATGAAATCTGCATTAAGCGAAGCTCGCGAACTCAATAAAACGCTACAACTTGACGTGAATCCAAGCTCTTCCACTCTAACGTACCCGCCATGGTCTTTAAGCCAACTTACCTTTGTTTATTTATTTATTTAAATTCATCAATTAGAGTACAACTCAAATAGATTACTAAAAGCTAGGGTATATATATTATGTACATAAATATGTTAATTACAATTAATCGCAACTCAAAAAGTGTGACAGCAGAATTAGTTTAGACTTAAAACTCTCTCTAGAATTTCAAAATATATCTAAATTTTTACAAAATTGGTTTGTCTGCCTTAGGCAGCGTGTAAGCGGTTCGTTAAGACTAAAGTTAGTCTTATGACAAGGTAGGTAGAACATGTTGTTAAATCTGAGGCCACGTGCAGGACAATTGAAAAGTATTAACTCAAGCAAGAAGTGGCATTTGATATGGCTAGTGACTATGTCTCTAATAAACATTACCGAGGAAATTTTTCTTCGCATTTCTAATGTCGGCAAAGCTAGCAAAAGGCATCTACTTTTATATTCAGGCATAATAATTTTCCAACGGAGAGAGTGAATGGCATATCTAGTGAAGCGTTTCTGAATCTTCTCGATCCTTAACGAATAACCCGAATAGAATGGATCCCAAATGATGCTGCAATATTCTAGGTTCGATCTTACGAATGCAAAATACAAACTCTTGAGAGTAAAAACATCCTGGAACTCATTTGAATTTCTCATTACAAAGCCGAGCATGGACCTAGATTTGGTAATCATAAAGTCTATATGTTTAGAAAAGGACATTTTCGAGGAGAAGATGACTCCCAAATCCTTTTTTTCGTATATTTTTGTGAGGATAACAGTGCCTATCTTGTAATGGAAATTAATCGCGACTTTACGTCTACTGAAAGACAGACACTGGCATTTACCAACATTAAGTGGCAAAGAGTTAGCATCACACCAAGAATGCAGTTTTGATAAGTCCTCTTGAAGGTTAATGCAGTCAGATACGTTCTCTATGCGACTATATATTTTCAAGTCATCTGCGTACATCAGACAACGCGATGTCAAAAAGACGTCCGGAATATCATTGATAAAGATCAGGAAAAGTAACGGCCCAAGATGGCTGCCTTGAGGCACACCTGAGGTGACGTTAATGATATTCGATTTTGTATTGTTTATACGAACTAATTGGGTCCTATCGGTTAGGTACGATGCAAACCACTTAAGCATACTTGAATGAAATCCAATTGATTCCAACTTTGCAAGAAGGATTTTGTGACTAACCCTGTCGAAAGCTTTCGAAAAGTCAGTGAATATGACGTCACATTGTTGACCTGTTTCAAATTGTTTTAAGACAAAATTAGAGAATAAGGCCAAGTTTGTAGAAGGGGATTTACCCTTTATAAAGCCGTGCTGATAAGGCGATATGACCTCTGAAATATGGAAGAAAATCCTATCATAAACAAGTTTCTCGAAAAGTTTGGGTATACTTGAGATTTTGCAGATCGGACGATAATTTGAAATATCTGACTTGCTCCCAGACTTATGGATAGACATAATAAAGGATTTTTTCCAGTCCTGTAAAAACTCCCCATTTATTAAAGATTATTGACAATGGGAGGGCTAACGCTGGTGCACAATTTTTTAATAAAATAGGTGGAAAACCATCTTCTCCTGAAGTTGGGTCATTTGGCAAGATCGAAAGGCCATCTAGAACTTCTTCAACTGAGAGTTGTAAACCCTTAAAGACAAGTGCGTTGCTATCTATGTTATTGTCAATTTCGATTCCAGATTGAGGAACATAAACTGATCGAAAGACACATGCAACAAATTTACAAATTTTATCAATATCCGACGATGATTCTCCCAAATAATGCATCATGTCTGGGATTCCAGTGTCTTTCTTTTTGCTGTTTATAAACTGCCAAAAACGCTTACTATTTGCCCTCATTTCACTCTCTACATTAAGGATATAGTGGTGATATAAGAACTTGTTCAGAGTATCAAACTCTTTTTGCAACCGACTGTATATTGCATAAAGTTCTAAATTTTTGTTTGATTTGCGATACAGTTTGTATGCTTTAGTTTATTTTATTGTTGAGATTTATAAGTCTGCAGTTATACCAGATCGGCTTGGAACGACTCTTTACTGGTACAACAGGAACGAACGTGTTAATGGCCGCCTTCAAATTGTCTCGAAATACGTAGTAGGCTTGTGATAATTGGGGCTTGTTAAGGGCAGATTCCCAATCAACTGAATTTAATGAACGTGATACATATGTCATTGAATTCGGCTTTAATGAAGTTATAGTTCTTACAAGAATTAATGACTGATTTGCTATAGTTTATAAGTTTAAAGCTCACACATAATGCTTTATGGTGGATAGAGTTAGGAAGAGGGGGTGAAGAAATGGGCTCGACATCAGATTTTAGATCGCTGGTTATAAAAACTAAATCAAGTATACGATTGATGTCGTTATGAACACTGTTAACCTGACAGAGATTAAACTCAGCAAAAGTGTCGAGTACCTCGCATTCACTCTCGCTTGATACATTATATGGTAATAATTGCTTAACATCATCATCAAAACACCAATTAACATTGGGTAAATTGAAGTCACCCAATATTATGATATGTTGATTGTGATTTAGATTATTTAATATGGTGCAACAGTTACTTATATGCGTTTTATACAATTCGTTTGGACTTAATGGTGGAATGTAACTTACAGAAATGAACAATTCATGAAATTTTTCTATGACAATTTTAACAATAATTTGATCAATATCTAAACGACCCTGGTCTGAGCACGTATCAGAGGATAGGGTAATTTGCGTACTGGGCAAACTCGAACGAACAGCAACAAGTACGCCACCGCCTTTAGAGAGACCGATAGTGCGGAAGCATCTGTCTTTGCGAAATACATTATATTGTTGACAATCGAACATTTCAGCATTTCAGATGGCATTCAGAGAGTCAGGTTTCTGTTAAAACTATGATATCGTAGAGAGACGATCAAGAAAAAAGCAGCAACGGTAGCATTTTGGTTCTTATCCCGCCAGCATTCTGATAATACAATAGGAATTCTGTAGCATTTGCAGAATTACTAACAGCGTCGGCGCACGCTAGGACTGCAGTGGTTTCGCCTCTACTCTTGGAAAATTTGTAAACGGCCTTACTCTAATATTCTCTTGCCAAAGAGAAGGGTCGAAGATTTTGTCGTAGTACTTTTCTGCTACGCCAAGTTTGAACGATACTCTCTTCAGTCCTTCAATTGCAGAGTCTTTCTTAACTAAAATGTAGCATGAAAGATCGCTCTTATCTATAGCAGCATGAGTATGTACGTAGTCAATAATGCTTTCGGACACTTCCTGTGTCTCTGGCCCGCGTTCGCTCGTCTCAGGTTTGAGACGTTTGGCACTGATGTGCTAAGAAGCGACCACCTTGGCTCCTTGGCACCCCAGGATCTATCAAGGTTTCTTCGGAAGTCGGGTAGATTTAAAGCAGGCTGAGGCTGCTTTTGTCGGCCCTGAGCCTGTTCTGCCAATCTCGTCTGCGGCCATCAAAGCCACTGTTAACGAATGGGTCACTATGACCCAGGAGCGAGCATGGCAGGCTGAGAGCGGCTGCAGCTGGACGAAACTTATGCATCCCGCCATATCCGACAAATGCTCACAGTTTCTTCTGTCACTAGGCAGAGGGGGTTGCAGGCAGATGGTCGGGTTAATGACGGGCCATTTTCTATGGGCTAAGCACATGGAAGAGGTAGGCATATCTGACAGTGCCCTATGTCCTGCCTGTGGGGAGGACGTTGAGACGGCGGAACGCTTCCTGTGTCTCTGCCCCGCGTTCGCTCGTCTCAGGCTTGAGACGTTTGGCACTGATGTGCTAAGAAGCGACCACCTTGGCTCCTTGGCACCCCAGGATCTATCAAGGTTTCTTCGGAAGTCGGGTAGATTTAAAGCATATTAACAGGGAACAACAAGTCGTAGTACAATGGATGTATAATTGTCTGAGTGCTGAGCTTGCTAGATCGTTCCGTCAAGGGGGGGGGGGGGGGGGGGGAAATGCTTTCGGTGGTCACTGTGGGATTGAAATACGACAAATGTACCCACTTTAGATTGACAATTACATCCAACTCGCGGCTTGCATTGCGGCCAACGACAGTGTTATTCGCATTCCGTTTTACTCTTTCATTCTTAGCGCCAGCAGTTATGAAGACGTCATCGTTGTTCAACTTTGCTGTCTGGTTGCTATGAGATAGCAGCAACGGAGGCGGCGCAGGGCAGCGCGAAGCAGAAGAAATGTTAACGGCATCGGCAGCATGGAGCAGCAGCAGCAGCATAAGAGATAGATGAAGCAGAGGAGAGAATCGGTGTCGTTGAGCCAAGAACAGGCGCCCGCTTATTGTGTTTTGATGTTGCAGAAATATTAGCATGCATGTTATTCAGATCTTTCCGAAGATCTTTGATGTCACTAGCTATGGTGGGAATTGTAGCAGCGACATCAAAATCACAAAGTAAACGACGAACAGCTTGTACTTCTAGTTGCAGATCTTCAACTTTTTTAATCAGAAATTCCTTGTCGCTTTGCAAAGAGCAAATTATTGCGGTCGTCTTTTCGTGATCAGATCGAAGAGATCTAAGTTTGAGAACAGCTTGCAAGCTGATTTCTATCGCGTCGCACTCAGGTGGCGGATAGGCTCTCTCGGGAGCCGAAGCAGGTGGCAGCGAAGAGTCTATTGCGGGCTCCGAACCAGCTGAGTTGTTGGTAACCGATACACTATCTATTGGCGGAGTTGTTGAGCGTGGAGACGATAGAATAGAGTTTCGGCACGCTTTTGTGCATTGGGTACAACAATAAGGCTTGTTCGCTTTTTGCATATATTCAATGTCGGCCGATAATAGCTTTACACATTTTGGATGAAAAATGTCACTGCATTTGGCACATTGTACTTTAAGCTGGCCACGGTCGACCTTATGGCCACATACGCATGGCATGACGATAATCAGCAGGATGATCGACCCGAATCACTAACGCACGAGTGTTTGTATAATTATGATCAACAGAGAGATTAGGAAAAACACGTCCGCACGGCGCGACGTCTCACGACTAGTTGTTGGCCAGTTAACAAAACTTAGAAAAGAGCACACCCACAAGGACACATATGTACAATTGTTCACCCCACTTAAGCAGGACGGATGAAACCCAATCTTTACAGACGGTTCTACAACCTCAGACGGCGTAGCGTTTGCAGCCGTAAATGAGAGCGGATCCGGGCTCACAAAAGGAATATTACCGCAAAGTGCTAGTGTCTTCGAAGCAGAAACCCAAGCCGTTCTATCCTGTCTAAAAACATTAAAGTACAAAAAACGGAAACACATAATTTGTACGGATAGCCTTGCCTTTTTTGAAGCAGCAAGCAATATCGGTAACAGGCTGGAATTTATACAACAAGCCCAGCAACTGCTCATATCCATGAAAGATAGAATAAAAATCATGTGGGTACCAGGACACGTGGGAATCGCTGGCAATGAACACGCTGACGCTGCCGCCAAGGCAGCAGTAAAGTATCCTTTGCACACATTTTCCCTATACTCCGCGAAATCCCTCATCTGTAAAGCCAGAAATATCCACTATGAAAACATAAGCAATAACTGGATGCAATACACTCCTCGCTACAAGGCTGTCAACAACACCCGCACTCCGCTACGTCTTCCCATATCTACAACCACCGCCGCAAATAAATGCTTTACACGCTTAAGATTATTCCACACCCTCCTAACACACTTATACCTCTTAAAGCGAGAGTTACAACCGCAATGCTTCTTCTGCAATACTAGTACTTTAACAATTCAACATATTTTAGTAGACTGCCCTCCCTCCATGCATCTACATTTCAAACTTCTTGCCCATACAACATCCCACCACAATGTAGAATTAATTCATAAGTTTTTAAAAAAGTTAAAAATTGAAAATGTAATTTAATTAAAACTTAAGCCGATAGCCCTGGCAGCTAGCGCTTCCATAATTAATTATAATGTTTATTGTAATTAATTTTTAATAAATAAATAATTATTTCAATATTTCAAGTGGTATGTATTTTTCAATGCGTGGTTTCCTTTTAATGGAAAGTGCACGAGGAGTCACTCCTCCTTCAAATAACTAAACCTGTTGTCCTTGGTTTAGATTAAGGATTGTAGGTCGCTCAGCTTATGTAAACGTTACTTGGTCGAGTCTTTCTAAGGGAAGAACTTGACGTGTGTTGAACAAGTCACCGGCATAAAACGAACTCAGTATTGTTTCTCACAGTTTTTGTATTTGCATTTCTTTAGATAGAACGTAAGTGCTTGAGATAAGCAATATTTTCCATAAACATTTGTTCGTAGAGCATTTTAAAAATTCACTTTCTACCCCATCACTTCATTGTGTTTTAGTCAAAAATCACAACGAAACAATTGTCAATTCGGCCACTGTGGGCACTTAGCATTGTTTCCCATATTTATTATTTTTGGTTTAACATTTTTCCAGAACCCCCTCCCCACACAGGAGGGCCACTGGTCAAGCGGCCATCAAGTTATTCTCACTGCCCGCGTGTCTCTGAATAACTTGTCGTCCATTTACTGCTTTCAAGTAACCGAAATAGATTTTAAATTAATGCAGCAAACTGTTTTATCGGTCACACTTCATCATATGTTCCATTGTTTCGTTGGATTTAGGTAATTTTTATGCGGCTGCATTTGCTTATCAGCAGCCAATATTACAATGGAATTTTGTACGCTCAATGCAGAAAATTTAGTATAAAAATTGTACAAACTCCTTGCTGGCACTCAGTTTGTGTTTTG
Source organism: Melieria picta (assembly GCA_964056695.1). Classification (NCBI taxonomy): domain Eukaryota; kingdom Metazoa; phylum Arthropoda; class Insecta; order Diptera; family Ulidiidae; genus Melieria; species Melieria picta. The sequence goes on along the minus strand of OZ057399.1, from coordinate 52,457,283 downwards.
AAAGCCAACTTGACTGCTTCGTGATGAGGACAACATTTTGCCTTTGGTTGTTGTTGTTGGTGTTGCTTAGCGTTTCGCAGGTGCGTATAAAAATTCCTTTATGCAAAGTTAGTAGGTTAGGTTAGGTAAGCTGGCTGGCCAAGGAGGCCACGCATAGACCCTTTTGGGTCTCTAGTGGCACCAGTTGGAGCAGTCGCCGTAAATGTGATCGGTGAGAATTCGAGTGTTTTTGGCGAAGTTCAACAGCGACTTGGTGTCATGCTTGGGGACCTCCTCTAACCCAGGAAAGAACGGTTCCCCTCAGTAAGTAAGTCGTAATCTTGAGACAGCCGGACAGGAGAATGTGCTTCAGGGTCTCCTTGGCATCAGTTTTTCAGCATTTCCTGCAATTATCCGACTCGGTGATGCCCGTTAGACAGTGCCCCGTTAGATGCCTGTAATGGCTCTGCAGCCCCATCTTGGGAGCGAAAGAACGAATCTCGTATTCGCTTCATAAAATTGACGTAACATTTTTCTATTTCACCTCCCCTTAGTCTTTCTCATTAGGTTGTCTACCAAACCTCTTTTGATTGCCTGCAGTGGCAGGTGATCCCCGCTTTTGGCGTTAACATCTCCTACCTCATTTCCCTCTATGCCGTTGGGACCAGGTACCCAATATACATGCAGCTTTCAAGTCGCAGCCAGCCTTTCTATTGCTACCCGGCACTGCAGAACATTTTTGGATAATACGCAGGAAGATATTATCGCCATAATGGCAGATTGACTATCGATGTAGAGATTTATTGATATGTTAATAGTGGTGTCGATGCAGACGAGCTACACAGCCTTCCTGACAGTAAACACTGAGGCCCTCATGGGCCCTGAGCCCTGCTCCAACTCCCTTCGTCATTGTAGAGCCGTCCGTATAAATATTGAGGGTCCTGCGACCAGGTTGCATGCCTTTGCGCCAGCTATGCTTTTCTATTATGGCTTTTATCCTCTTTTCAAGATTTTGTCAGAGTAGTGGTGCTAGGACTCCTCCCTGCGAAGTGCTTCTGGATACCTCCTTTAGTGCAATAGCACCATTCTATTCGGCTCTTATGTTTCTATAGCCTAGCAGACTCTTAATCCACCGATAAGCAGCTATTTCGATTCCTGTAGATGCGATGCCATCTAGGATAGCATCAGTTATTACGTTGTTGAAGGCCCCTGCAATATCAACGAATACTCCTAGAGCGTATTCTTTGAATTCCAGAGCTCTTTCTATGTGCGTAACTAGTGGGTGCAGTTCAGTCTCAGTGGACTTGCCTTTCATGTATGCACGCTGCGTGTCCGCTATCCCGAAGGGCCCAGAGTATCTGGCACATGCAGATGTAAAAGTTTTTCGAGCGTTTTGAGAAGGTATAAGTAGAGATGGCCATCGATATAAACACCACCCTCGCTACTCTCCAGCCCGTTGACACGTAGTTGTACCGTAGACATGCCTTGTATATCGATTTCAGTTGAGGTACAATCAGGCAAGAAACCTGCTGTAGCATAACGGGGAATACCTCGTTCGGTCACGGCAATTTAAAGGGGGTGACCCCATTAATCGCCCATTCCAGCTTGTCCTCCGTGATTAGTTCCGGCGGTACAATACACGTTGAGGATGCGGTTGGTTTCGGAATAGGTACATCGTTGCAACGAGCGATTGCTGACAGTTGCTTGTCCAACCATCACTATTATCTTTTCGCACGAGACTAGGCACGTATGGCTGCTTGGACAGAAGGTTCCTAAGTTTTGCTACCTCCGATGTTGCTTCCAGGCTACTACGGAATTCCTTCCAGTATTCGCTTTCCGCTTTTCCGCTCTCCGGCAAAGTCGGTAATGCGACTCACAATGAAAACGACCACAAAATTCCTAAGAATATTTTGTAATAATTAATTTGTTGATTGAGAATTTTCAAAAGAGTTTACTTCGCTTTTGATATTCAAAGTTTGGCGCATGTAAATTTTGATACTAACTATTAAAAGAATATAATTTGCATTTGACAAATTTTTGATTTTTATTAATTTTTTAATTAATTACTCTGATATAAGTGTTGTTGCTTTTTTCAGCCAATTCATAATAAAATGTTTCCAAGACGCCACTGTTTTTATGTGGGTCATAATGTGCGTGTGTGCATAGGTGTGAGCATCGCTGATACAACCAAAACGATTCAGAAAACTACAAAGAGTTCTCCTACTAATGCGGTGTCCACTGCTAAAACGGTGCCCACTGATACAACTACAACTATATTTGCACCTGCAACGACAACTACACCTACAGCGACAACTACAACGACAGCTACACCTGCAACGACAACTACACCTACAGCGACAACTATAACTAAACCTGAGACCACTGGTCAATCGATCGCCAACATGACGGAGAATAACGTCGACATCGAAGACCTAATATTGCAAGCAGATGGAAGGCTGTGGCGAGCCTCAGAGGGTATGAGGGAATATTTGTATATAGACGACGAATATTTCCGCGAGTGGAACATTCATTATCATGATATGCAACAGCTCCGAAACCTCGATAGAAAATGGGTTTACGATCATCCATGGGATTATAAAAGGAAGGTCGATGAAACAGTAACGCGGTATTTTAAATTTAGATTGGCACACCCCTTCACGTTTAATGGAAATGGCATGTGGAAATTCGACGCATTAGAATTGCTGGGCCCAGAGTTTGCCAATCAACTGGGACTGTCAACGCCACAAAAACAAATTAATTAAAACAATACAAACGTGATTTGCGGCGCATATTAAAAACGGGAGACCTCAAACAGAATTGCTTTCAACTGACATTTATTGGAAATTATTGGCTCATCATCAAAGCCTCCCAATCAAAAGAATAAGAATGCACATAATTTTAGAGGAATTCATCATATAAATTCTGATAATGACGATTATTATTCAATGTTTGTTTTTACTAATGTAAACAAATTGCAATTGTTCAAGAAATAATTTCTATGGTTCGAGTTTTGAAACAATTGTCACATATATACATATATACGATTCTTTGTTGTTGCACATATACTAACTATTAATGCATTAAATATTTTACTGAGCACAAGCACTTTGGTTTTGGTTTAAGCTAGTTGGGGTTGTAGCATAGACTAAGTTTCAAACTTATCAAAGCATTGAGGAAAAACCGCTTCAAGCAAATATTTGGCATTTTTAATTCTTGATAATCCCGCATTATTCATGGATTTTAATTTATTAATAACTCTTCAAATATATGAAGGAAATAAAACAAAAAGTGTATTTATATCTATACTTCGATCTATACTACTAAATATATACAAACTAATGGAGCTTTGTGTTTTGAGCCACAATCAGGCAAAAACCATCAAATAGATTCAGATTAAATAAATACCAAACGATTTTTTATGTACGCAAATAGTACATTAATTATATAATATTAACTACGCCCACCCCTTACGCCCACTATGGTGACAAAACCCAAGTATGGTTTAATTGTGTAAGGCGATATGTGTTTCAAACAATTCAGCGCATCATTGAGTCAAATAATGGTTATATAGAATCGATCATGCCCACTTTCTGCGCCTACTAAACAAACTAAACAGAGCAATATTAATGCCAAATGATTTTGTGTTTTACTGAGGCAAACTTGGGCTATATAAGATTAACCACGCCCACCCCACTCAACTATGGTATAATTTGTATGACAATATGGGTATCAAATGATTTGCCGTTTCAATAGAATAATTAAAAATATACGACATTGCTCACGCCTATCTCCCACGCCCACTGCAATGACAAAACTAGCCATAGATCATCTTTTTTAAAAGGCATTAACAAAGCTCGACTGTGATATATGTATAATGCAATAAAGCAAAATGGTTACTCAACGATGCACAGTGTTTCGTGTAGAACAAGCTAGCTGGACAAAAATATTTTTCAGGATTTGTCGTTTTATATGCGGCTTTTTATTTCAGATACATATATTTTTTTAGTTTTATATGTTTTTATATATTATTATTATTATTATATATACATATACATTAACCCTCTAGTTCCCAAGTTTTTAATCTTGTTAAAAAAATTACCAGTGATAGTTTTGTGGTAGAGAAGTAATGTTTGTTCGGGGAAAAAATGTCATGTCAATAGGAGGCGTGATAGAGGATGTAGAAAGTAGCAGGCCCACAGGCCTGCTTGGGAAACAAAGCCAACAAAAATTCCATATGAAGATTTCTTTTTTTAATTAATTTAAATTTTTAATTTTTTTTTTTAAATATGTAAACATAAATAACGGGTAACAGTTTCAGTTCTGCGTGCAATAGACAATGAATTAAAAGGGGTGGGGGTAAGGCGAGGGGTAGTTCATACACTGCTTTTGGGGGGTGTAGAAACTAGGAAAACTAAAAAAATCGGTATTGGTATATATATATTTGCGGTTCTTATTTTTTTTAATGCTTTGTTATCTTTTCACACAGATGTCGATAAATGTACTCCATGAAATAAAGGACTAGGGGAGACTAGTTCTCTCATCTACCCCCGCGGACTACGCCTTAGTATAAATGTTTGCAGTGATATGATCTTTTTTACATTGCGGTGTATCAAAATGTCGGTTCAAATAGAAAAATAATGCTTAAATAGCGAAAAAATATCATCAATGACCGTTAATTATTTACGCTTTTCACCCCAAGCAGGCCTACAGACACTCTATGGTTTGGGTTAGATGGGAGGAGTGTAACAACTTTTTTCCATAATTTTTTTTTTTTTTTTCAAAGAACACATTAACCCATTAAGCCCTGAGCGTTGCGTTTGCGCAACGTTTGGGAATTTCGCTATATTAAGTAATTCATAAAGACATAAGACTTGAAAATGGGTAGAATTGGATTAGAATTGATCGTTTTAGATTCTGCCATACTCAAATTTCAAAATTATTTAAATATTCATACGTTTTTTTCGATCCAAAGTCAAAGGTTTTTTTTGGGGAATTTTTGAAATTCAATCAAAAATACTTATTCTTCAAACCTATCAAAATCCCTTAGTGGGCTGCATTTTGCAATGCTAAACTATTTAAAAATAAGTTTTGAAAATTTTTTTTTTTTATTTTTTAAACAAAAAATATGCTTTACGTTTTGTGTTGCGCGAATGCAACGTTGGGCCTAAACACTGCCAATTTTCATACAACGCAACGCGTGAAAATGTCAAAATCCAAGCAGCTGATATTTTATTGGCACATTTTATTTTCCGCAAATGTTTGATTTTGTTTATTTGTGTAATGTTTGCGAAAAACATGACAAAGAAAAAACATGGTATGAATATTTTGCTTGATTTTTTTTCTTGATTAGGTCAATTAATAAGATTGTGTAAAATTTTATGGAAATCGCACAAGCCTTTCTGGGGTCAGGTTTTAGTGGGTTAACAGCTATTCACCAATAATTTTTTTAGTTTTATTGAGGCTCACAATTAATTTAAAACAATTTTTGTTTCTCACACAATTTCAAAAATAATTATTTGCTTTCTTTCTCAAGAAACTTCAACTATGTCTTACAATTACTGCCGTTGTGCATGTGCCAGCGTTATCTGATAACATTTATTTTGTAAAGTGGAGATTTCCCTCTCCATACGTGTAAAATGCGCTAAAAAAATTATAAGGTGTAATTTACAGAATTTTTGTAAGCTTAGGACGTCTACAGGCCTTCTTGGGAACTAGAGGGTTAAGGAATTTAATAGTTCCAGTCGGAACAACCTACCAGAAGTACTGATAAGTTGATTTATGCTGCGTAGATATGTGTACGGTTGTCCACTGGAGAAATTTAGCAAGTGTTATCAAAACTGCGAAAAGTGAGACTACAGAATTTCTGAACGAAAAAAAATGTGAAAAATTGCGAGATGTTTGAGTAGTGAAGAAGCTTTAGCATACTATGTAGATAGCCAATCGACTAGTCATGCATACAAGAGGACTCGGAAGTGGAGTCCAAGCTGGTTGTAAGGTATTTCCGTCATTTTATAGTGTTAGAAATGCAAAAGCTGCTTGTTATCCAGAGCAAATTGATGTGAATGAAACGCTAAAAATAAAGTTCAAGCAGTTTTAGATAAAACTGTTGAACATCTGTTGTCTTAGCACAGCAGGAAGTTCTTGTCAATTTATTACCTACTTACAGTTTTCATGATTTTCTCAGACATTATCATCACTATTATCGGATGAATCATTAATTAATTAGTCATTACTATGAGTGACGGAACCATGAAAACAAGATACAGCAAGGGTACCAATTGGTTCATTAACACTAGTAGCCATCATCGTCCTTAAGCTGCCACTTTTTTATATAAAGACGACAGAGTAAGTTCGGGTAATGTGTTATAGGTGCATATTTCACAAGTGCGTTGAGCTTTTTCAAAATTAACCTTTTTAAAACATCATAACAGCTAAAAAACTCGTGCTGCATGATTTTGGATGTGTTTGCGTAAATAGTTTACAGTGAGTGTGATGAAGTGCTTTGAGTAGGCTTGCACAAGTTTTTGGTCATGAAGTTTGAAAGCATAAAAGGTACAAAAAAATATTATTAAAAAGTTCGAGGCTAATGAGAAGTAAATCAGTGATATCGATTATGAGTTTATTGTTTTTTTATAATATTTTTCAGTCAATTTCGGGTAATGTGATATAGTACATCACAGTACCCAAACTTATGACAGAAATACTATTTGTATACAGAAATGTATATATACTTTATTCTATAATATTTGATGTGGAATATTCTCAAAAATCTGTTGTAGTTACATTTCAGATAAAAAAATCCATGAAATCATGTTTCTCGGTAAAAATTTTTAACCCTTGGTTTATCTCGTCAGATTGTAATTAAAAAAAAATATGAGAAACACGTCTCTAATTATTTTAGATTTGGATTATTTTCACCAAGTTTAAAACTAATCGGTCTGTTAAATAACTTTTTTTCGGGTATATCACATTACCCGCCACTTTAATCAATTTTTAATTAAAAAACTCGTCAACAGTTTATCTTAAAGAGTTAATAATCATAGATATACCAAATAATGCATCAGTGAACAGTATGAGACCAAAAAAAGTGTGTTTTAAGGCAAAATGTGTCGGGAACAAACAGGTATATCACATTACCCGAACTTACTGTAGCTAATGTGAAGCAGACAGTCAAAACACTTAATCCAAGCCTGCAGTGTAGATAAACCAAAACTTAGATTTCCTCGATTGGGTACAAACTCCTGTGTCTCGTCATTCATTATTTTTGGATTTACTTCACATATAAAGCACCTTTGAGTAGAAGACATTTTGATCAAAGCATTACAAACTTTCCCATCAATCATGGTTAGAAGCATATTATGTTTGAAAGAAACTCAAATTCTTCCAGCATGCTCTTTGTCGGTACTATAAAGCTTATCTCTTCCAAAACTTTGTTCGTTTCAGAAACAATAAAATCTTTTGATTCTTTGGAAAAAAGAAACTTTATAGAACGACAATACATGGTAGAAGACAATATTATCTTCATCATCCCGCAATTGCAAGGGAACGAATGAAAATTCATCAGTGTCGTCACTGATAAAATATATAAAAATATTATCTCTTCATTTCTTGTTTCACTTGAGTGTTTCTCCCAAATTTCAAAAAACTAAAAAATTTTGTTATGCTTGTAAACATATCTTAAAAAAATAAAATAAAATAGATGTGCAAAAAATTCGCAATGGTTTCTTGTTCCATCTATTAGTAGTTAGGTACTTATGAGCAGAATATATATAAAAATTTCAGAGGTGACATGGGGAGACATCTTATTTGTTCACCTTCGAAATAAAAATGTTGGGGGAAAAATCGCGTTCCTTCTTAATCGCGGCACGTTACAAATAATTAATATAGCTTAACCCTAATCCGTCGTTGGGGTGATTTGTCACCCATTTTTAACTTTGGGATGCTATAACTTTCCTATATATTTATCAAAATGATTAAGGTTTCTTGTGTTTGTAGCAAATCAATATGTATGTCCCCAGCTAGCTATGACAGTGGCCCAAATCAGAGCAATAAAAGGAGCATTAAAAAACCTCGTAAGCCATATTAAGAAAATATTTGGCATTCATTTACTCTTCAAATATATAAAGCAAATAAAATGAAAAATTTATTTTTGTAATAAACATAATTTTGTTGCAAATGCAAATGGTTTGCATTTAAAAACCATGGTGACATCTTGTCTGCATCGTGACGAGCAAAGTTGCTTGAAATCAGTTTAACGAAATGTATTCCAACAGTTTTTACTACTAACTAAGCACAAAATTGGACAGACTTCTTCGGGCAATTTTCACTGGGCACAGTTTCTAACAGATTTATTTACAACTGTTTTGCACAACTTGGCGCAATTAAAGCAAATATGTTTTAAAACAGTTTCATTTGCAGTCCATTGCAAATTAGTTTTAATTAGTTGTGGGTGATGACAAGTGCTTTCTGACTAGCGTTGGCCTGGTGCAAGTGCGGCGGTCCTGTTCCTGCCCACTACAAGAATCTTCTGAGTTTTTGAGCCCTCAACAAACTCCAGTTCAAGGCACTCAAATGGAATACTAACTTTTATCGCTCAAAAAAAAAAATTATGAAATCTAAGCAGTCAGATTTGTAGACAACATTTAGAATTGTTGTTATTATTCTGAACAACAACACATCATCACTTTTTCACAATTGAAATTTGTGCTTTCAACTGTTCCAATTTGCAAACTGCTTTAAACAGATTTCCCATAATTGCAGCCACATTTTGTGGCATATTCAGCGCCTGCCACATGCGCCAATGACAAACGGTATGACGCTGCATGGGCTTATCAGCAGCCAATCTTGCAATGCACTTTGGCTCAAAAATTCAGTATAAAAACTGGGCAAACTTTTTGCTGGCAATCAGTTTGTGTTTAGAAAGCCAACTTGACCACTTTGCCTTCTACTCAGTCGTAATAAACAATTCGTGCGTGTATAATGAAAACTCTTGGCCTTTTGTTGTTGTTGGTGTTGGAGCCAGCATCACTTGGCGACAAACAGGTAAATATGTACGGTGTAGCTTTTGCTAAACCCAATAAAATTTTGTATATGCACAAAGCATAACTCGACTCGCATGAAATGAACTAAGAATATTTGACATCACTACAGGCGCCCAATTTAACGAAAGTTTTCTGTAAAACAGTGTTACGAAGTCTTTGTGTGATTTATGTGTTTCTGAAATATGATTTTTGAGGCTGGCAAGAAAAATTAGGTACTTATTTTAATTGAAGTTGAATATGCAACTTTTTCTGCTTTTTAAGTAAATTAGTGCTTCGTTTCCTGCCACTCTCGAGTGGCCTGGCCCAGTGCCTTGAAGTGAGCTACGGCAACTCTGAAAAAAATTCAACTTCACTGCAACTGATTCCAGTACTCCAAGGGCCGACTGGCTATACACGAAATTTGTGACATCTGTTTGTGGTAATTCCTTGCCTCGGATTAGTTCAGCAGCTTTTCGAATTGAAAAGATCTCTGCTTGTAAATTACTATGGAAGTCCGACAGTCTGAATGACTTTTGGGTCCGTGGTAGGTCTAAGTGGAGGCCAGCTCCTATGCCTTCGTCCATCTTGGAGCCATTGGTAAAAATGCTGATGAAAGCATATCTCGTCACACTTGTATGAACTCATTCCTGCCTTGCGCAGTATGAAGTTAGTGTGCGCGAGTCCAAGTCCAGTCGTGGGATCATACTGTCCACTGCATGAGTCTAGCTGCTAGTCAATACCTGTCCTAGCGAATGTGCTCATAAAAACCCCTACGTAACTTCCCATTGGCCGTCGAACATTGATTCTAAAACTAGTTGTTTTGTGGTTCAAGATTTTATGCTCTACGAGAAATCGTTGCTTTCGTATGTTAGTTTTAATAAAATTTAATTAATTAATTAATTTTTGTGTTTGAATACTTGAATCAATTTCAATTCAATTCTTCAAACAGAAATTCTATTCCAATTTCCATGTTCCCAAAATAAATAATTAATAATGAAATTCGGCTTTTCTTTTGGCCGCTTAAGTGTTGTTACCCGTTAAATGCATTTAAGTCATGTTTGTTTGTGGGTCGAGATATGTGTGTGTATATGCGTTTGTGCCTAAGTAACATCTCCAAAACGTTTCTGAACGGTTCACCAACGTTGACGCATTGCAGAGCACATTTATAGACCTTGAGCATACGATTTCGGGCCTGAAGAGAATTTTTCCAGTGAAAACACCAGCTGATCGGGAGAATAACTTGTGGCTAAAAACGCTTGAAAATTTACGGGATTCCGACATTCCCGACGATGTGAATGACCTCGAAACTACACTGCAATCGTATAAGGAATTTAAAGAAGAAAAGGCAGAAATTGATTTTCTAATGCAAAAATCAATAAAACGCAATAATGAATTGATTGACATGCAGAGTATCCGTACACCCATAAAAAAACTTCTTACAAGCTACGGGATTTCTTTGGAGAAATCATTGAAAAGGGGAAATCTCGTTCAAAAGAGGGGGCTACTTGTACTTATACTTCAAAATATAGTTGGACTGATGGACATTGAAGTGAATTCAAAAGAGATAAATTTTTAATACATGTTAAGGTTAGATTATGAACATGGTTTACCTATTCTTATTATTATTATTATTATTATTATTATTATAATTATAATTATTATTATTATAATTATAATTATTATTATTATTATTATTATTATTATTATTATTATTATTATTATTATTATTATTATTATTATTATTATTATTATTATTATTATTATTATTATTATTATTATTATTATTATTATTATTATTATTATTATTATTATTATTATTATTATTATTATAACTATAACTATATTAATTAATTATAATTAATTAGTTAATTATATATAATCAATTATAATTATTATAATTGATATGATTATAATTGATACTACAATTATAATTAATTAATTATATATAATTAATAATTATAACTATAATTATAATTGTATATATTATATGTATATATTATAATTTAATAATTATAATTATAGTAATAGTAATAGTAATTATATTATAATTATAATTAATAATTATAATTAATGAATTATTGTTTCAATTGTTGCCATTGTTTCAACACTCGAATGACAGACCGTTCGGTATTGAACGATTGCATTCACACATAATTAAATTATTAGTTATAATTATAAATTTAATTATAATTATTATTATAATTATATATAGTTTTATTATAATTTTATAATTAAATAACATTATATAATAAATATAATTAAATTATTTACGAATGCAATCGTTCAATACCGAACGCTCAGTCATTCGGGTGTTAAAACAATTGTCACATACATATAAAAAAGTCGTTATTGTTGTCTCATAGTACCAGCAGTTTGGTTTTGGTTTAAGCTTGTTTGGGTTGTAGTTTAATTTCAAATGGAGGAATTCATTAAATAAGAAATGCATTAAGCTAATATTTGGCATTTTTATTTATTTGCATTTTTTTTTCTTGTTCTCGACATTCTCGAACTGCCGATCAAGCTGATCCAATGTCACACAAGGCTAATGCTGTAATCAACAATCGTGCAGCTATGAACAAATTCGTCCATGACTCAATGGTGAAACATTGTCCTGTAGCCGATACCTATGTATCCTTGGACATTACAGACTGCTTCATAATTTTCTATATCGATGCCATACATTTTTACATATGTCATAAATAGCAAACGTAAGCCATGTACGACTTTCCGGTACTCGACTTTCCGGTGTACCATTTACACCAATACCTCCAAAATATGTCACTTTGTAGGTCGAGTTATTTCTCTCGTTAAAAAAAAACACATCAATGTTTGAAGCTTACAGTGAATTTCAACATACAAAAGACAGGGCCTTCTCATTCGCTGATCTTTGAGATGGTTGAGGTATTGGGGCTGCAGAATCGGCAATCTTCGTGTGTAGTTGTTGCACTACTGAGCCAACATTGAGCATGTGGCTGCACTCTTTGGCTCTAAGAACAAACCGACACTAAGAGCCGAGAAACTATATGAACACAAAGAGACTTACGTCTGTGGGGACTTGCAGCAACTGTCCGGAGAGTAGTTTTTTAGCAGTGGCCAAAGGAACTGCGACTAAGAAAAATTAAACTAAAAACAGTACAAATTCCCCAAAAACAGTTAGTTTGGCAGGCCAAATGCACTTTTGGGATTTTTTTAAGATATTGAATTGTGAGCTATAAAAAATAAAATCAAATACTTAAAACAAAGAAAGCAAAACATTTCTTCATTCATATTCATTTATATATGAATGTTGTTTCCCATGCCTTATTTATCAAGTGCTGTAATTAAGAAAATCTTGTCTATCCCACTGACAAATAGAAGTGTAGAGAAATGTTAAGGAAGCATAATGTTTCAAAGAAAGTTGATGGCCTGAAAGTTGGCCTGAACATGCCATATTTTATTATGTAAGAGCGGCTCTAGAGTGTTGTGATGAGAATTTAAATTAAATTGGATAGAGCTGCCGGATGGGTCCATAGTAAGGTGTGACCTTAAACAATACAAGAAACTCATGACTCATCATGGAGAAAAGGAAAAAAAAAACAACAGGCTGCGAAATCAGAGAGAAACTTTTTACAGATTTTGGTCAGCCCTTTTCTTGAGTCATTCTCAAGAGAATGATTCAAAACCTACTAGTTCCTTAGTTGCCGCGTGTCCTTGAATCCAATATAATTTCATGGCAATACGACTTTTCAGTTCATTAAAATCTTTACGGCTATTCTTGAACAATTTTGAGGAGCCCCAAAGGCCTTGCAAAGCCTTAAGGACCGCTTGGCTTTAAGAAAGTATGAAGGCCCGAGTTCTTCCTTTTATGAACTAAGTGCCAAATACTTTAAAATTTATGAGAAAAGAAGAAACCAACCAAAAGCCCGCAGTACAAACAACAACCACATCATGTACATCGGGGCGTATGAGTAATTTTTGAACGAATATGAAGCAACCGCATTAAATTGTTGTCCAGCGTTGAAGTGTTACTGAACATAGAACATTCGATTTGCATTCGGCTGTCGAGATTGAATTGTTTGCTTTATCGCATTTGAGTTTGTGCGACAGTTGGGTGTAAGAGTCGCGTATTGGTGGAGTGTTGGCGAAAAGACTTACAAAAGCGCCAAATGTCACTTAAAACGTTGGTGATGGAGGAAAACACGTTACAGGTTACTTATTTTGAAATTGTAACGAATTTATCAAAATTGATTTAGTTTATCTTATGTGTCAATCTGCCTTGACAACTAAATTAAATAATTTTTTTACAAAACAATCAAAATTTATGCTTGCAACTTTTCTGATAACTACATGCCCTATAACAATTGAATATTTACCTTCGATTTTTAGTTAATTTGTCAAAATTTATTTATGTTATCTTAGGTGTCGAGTTATGACGAGCGTTTCCCATTGCAAAGGTTATCTGTCTGGAGGAGACCTTTGTTGACAGCAAAATTAAATAATTTTTTTTACAAATCATCAAAATGTAACCTTGTAACTTTTCTGATGTCTACGTGTTTGTCTAACTGCCACTTGGTCTGCTTATCTATTTGTGCATTTACTTCGTTCTCTATTTGAAGTGTAGGGCACTTTGTGTTCGATACTTACAAAAGCTGTGCTCTTCTTCTTTTTTAAACTAAATACCAATTCAATTTAATAGCCAATAACTTACTTGTGCCATTTTCAGCGCTTGTCGCATTGGCCTTTGGCATTTTTTATGACACCACAGTCGCTTATCGGCAGTCAATATTGCAATGCACTTTTCTACGCTCAACAATGTTGTACGATCGTGCAAGAAGCTCAGTATAAAACTTTTGCAAACCTCCTACTCGCAATTAGTTTGTGTTTTCAAACCCAACTTGACTGCAACGTGCTGAATTTAATAGTGAAAAATTCGTGTGTGTAAAATGAGGACAACATTTTACCTTTGGTTGTGGTTGTCGGTGTTAGGGACAGTGAAGCTTAGCGTTTCGCAGGTGTGTATAAAAATTTTTTTTTGCAAAGTGAATAATGCGATCCACAATAAAAACGCCCACAAATGATCTGAAAATATTTTGTAATAATTAGTTTGTTGATGTGTTTATCTCGTTTTTGATATTCAAAGTTTTGTGCATGTAAATTGTGATACTAACTGTTAAAAGGATCTAATTTGAATTTTATAAATTTTTTAATTTTCAATAAATTTGATATTTTATTGTTTTTTTTTTTATTCAATTCAATTCATATTACAAATGTTTTAAGTGCCCTGTTAAACAGGGCCTGTTTGTGTGTGTGTGTGTGTGTGTTTGTACGTGTGAACATAAATAATACCACCAAAACGTTTCAGGAACCTATACAAACAACTACTACTACTCAAGCGAAAACAAGTCAAAAGCAAGTCGACAATATAACAAGGAGTGACATTAGAACCACCGCCGCAGCAAACAAAGCAAAAGAAAGTCTGCAAATCATCATAAATGGCATGAAAGAAATTTCTCCCGAGAAGACAGCAGCTGATGAGGAGAAGAACGCATGGTATAAAAAACTTAAATATCTCAATGATTTAATGAATGGCGGCGAAGATCATGCAATAAGAATTTACGAGGCAATAGCAGCGTATAACAACTTTGTGGACGAAAACAAAAAAGTGAATGGGCAAATAAAAGATTGGATAAAAAACATCGATAAATGGATCGACAGTTCGAAATTCGGAGAAAACCAAAAAAAAAATCTAAAACAATACAAAGGTGAATTGCGGCGCATATTAAAAACCGGCAATCTCGAACAGAAACGTCGTAAACTTGATTGGGCACTGGAACATTTATGGCACATTGTTGAATCCGGCTCGCCATCACAGTTGCCCAATCAAGGCACTAACAATGCAGATTACTTGGCCGAAGTATTAAAAAATCTCACTGAAGCAATTAATAATCTAAATTCTGATGATGATGATGATGATGACTACTGGTGGCTTTTTGATTTCTTTTCATATTAAATTATGCACGTAATTTTTTTTTATAATTATTAAAATAAATTAAAAAAAAAAATAAATACAATTATTTCAACACCAGAATACCAAAGAATGGCTTTTGTTATTCGAGTGTTGAAACAATTGTCTCAGGCGTTCGCATACATATTAACACTTAACACTAATATTTACTGGCATCACTTTGCCAACAAGTTTATTGCTATTGTTGAAGCACTAAATATTAGCCTCACAATTGAGTGCAAGCACTTTGGTTTTGGTTTCAGCTAGTTTGGGGTTGTAGCTTAGGATAAATTTCCAATGTATAACCGATGCACATATGAAATAAAAGAAAAAAAAAACATTGAGTGTCTATTGGTAGTATTTTTATTTGTACACAACTTCTGCACGGAAATGAGGAACTTGTCTTGACTGAGGCCAGTCCTATGTAGCACCAAAGCAGACACTGAAATCTGGCATCTGTTGAATGCAGCTAATGTGTTAGTGATTAAATTCGACTATCAATCGGTAATGAAACATTTCCCTTTAAGCTAATTCACCTTGAAATATAGTTTGAAAACTTTTGCGTTAAACAATCAAAAATTATACATTTTTTATGACCAACTCTTAAACTTTTTCCATTCTACTTGTCGTCTGTTTTTTAATTTAATGACTTGCTAGTGCTCTACAACACCAACAAAGCAATGATTGAAATGAAATTTAAAAAAAAGCTGTTAAAAATACGAAAAACAAAAAAAACAAAACGCAGCTCAGTAAATAGTAGGAATGCAAATTAGCTGACAGTAATCGTAAACACGGTCGCCGCTGCTGATTTTTGTGGCTACTGGGATAAGCAGTGAGTCTGTTTATGATTTTTGTTAGCAATTTTGAGAAGTTTACTAGGTGAATTTTCTAAATGTTATGTCACAATTTCGTGGCCAATTATTACATCACACGAATCGAATTCATCACTGGGGCTTACTAAAGACTGTCAACCAGACTATCAGTCTTTCAATTGCTGAATCAAATTCATGGCTGAGGTTCACAAAAGACTGTCAACTAGACTTTCAGTCTTTCAATTACTGAATCGACTTCATGGCTGAGGATCACAAAAGACTGTCAATGGGACTTTCAGTCATTCAATTGCTGAATCGAATTCAAGGCCTAAGTCCACAAAACACTGTCAACCAGACTTTCAGTCATTTAATTGCTAAATCGAAGTCTTGGCTGAGGTTCACAAAAGACTGTCAACTAGACTTTCAGTCTTTCAATTACTGAATCGACTTCATGGCTGAGGATCACAAAAGACTGTCAATGGGACTTTCAGTCTTTCAATTGCTGAATCAAATTCATGACTGAGGATTACTAAAGACTGTCAACCAGGCTCTCAGTCATTCAATTGCTGAATCGAATTCAAGGCCTAAGTCCACAAAACACTGTCAACCAGACTTTCAGTTATTCAATTGCTAAATCGAAGTCTTGGCTGAGGTTCACAAAAGACTGTCAACTAGACTTTCAGTCTTTCAATTACTGAATCGACTTCATGGCTGAGGATCACAAAAGACTGTCAATGGGACTTTCAGTCTTTCAATTGCTGAATCGAATTCAAGGCCTAAGTCCACAAAACACTGTCAACCAGACTTTCAGTCATTTAATTGCTAAATCGAAGTCTTGGCTGAGGTTCACAAAAGACTGTCAACCAGACTTTCAGTCTTTGAATTGTTGAATCGAATTCATGACTAAGGTCCACAAAGGACTTTCATTCAGACTTTCAGTCTTTCAATTACTGAACCGAATTCATGGCTGAGGATTACTAAAGACTGTCAACCTGACTCTCAGTCATTCAATTGCTGAATCAAATCCATGGCTGAGGTTCACAAAGGACTTTCATTCAGACTTTCAGTCTTTCAATTACTGAATCGAATTCATGGCTGAGGTTCACAAAGGACTGTCAACCGGATCCTCAGTCTTTCAATTACTGAATCATGGCTTGGGCTCACAAAACATATGTTTTTCCTACTTATCCATCAATTAGGTGATCCACTATATATAAAACAATCCAAGCATTTCTGATTAATGCTTCATCAAAGCTGAACTATGCACTTTAAGTTCAACTTTTTCAGTCTCTTCACCATTCATTAGAAATATCTGCGTAAAAATTTAAATGTCGCTCTGCTATACATTTCTCATAATGTAGACTACTTGATACTCCAGCTTTGCTATGATAAGAAGTATCAACTAAATATTTAGTCCCATCTAGAACCCAATAGGAACTTCATTTATGTACTCGTGCGAATGAATGAATTGAATTGAATTGAATTATTGAATTACTTCAGTGTCTTACAAGCTCAGATCACCACAATCCATGTAGCTTCGAATGACTTAGGGTTAACTATTCCTTTTTACACCTTTCCTTTCATAAATGTATAGAAATTCAATGACTGCTCATTCATTCATAGATATCCAACTAAAAAGTGGGAACTATTTGATAAAAATTTTTGCAGAAGCTTGCAGCTTTGCAGAGGATTACAAAACTCAAGCAGCAACACTTCAGCACCTTCTATGTGTGGTTTTATATATTTTCAAAATATAGGCGCATAATCATAGTCCCGCATAAAAGCCGGCTTTAGTTAGCAAAAGTCTGAAAAGATAAAGTCGACTTTAATTTTTCAGTTACCATAGTCAGTTTAGAACATGGTTCTACGTAGCAGCGACTTTTTGAAACAGCAAACGAAAGCAACGGCAACTCTACAAAAACTAGCGATTCGGAGTTACAAATGAGAATTTATTTTCGGAATTATGCCCATACCGATTTATTTTGTTTATTTGTTTCCCTAAACACTAATAAGCAGTTAAAAGTAGATGTCTACGGTCGGTTACTTGGGAAAAGCAGACGGCAGCACAAACAAATCGACTGCACAGTTTTCCGAGGATTAATCTGCCCATCTCTGACATAAACAAACAGCTGATTGATTTTGAATTTGAATTTTTGTTTACTTCGAAAGCGACAAAGCAGGATGGCAGACGTGAGCAGTGTAAGTAAATTTTTACAATTTGCATTGAACGGCTATTATACCATTTATCTAAAAATGTATCTAAATTAGGGAAGAAATCGGGAAACCAATTGGACGGCCGCAGAAAAAGACTGCTTGCGAGAGTTAACCCTCTACTGCCCCAATTTTTTTTAAGTCGAAAAATTGTTCACCATGTAGTTTTAGAATCATATAAGAAGGGAAAATTTTTAAAATAAAAAAATGTGCTTCTGAGTGGGCGTGAAACCTATATAAATTTGCGTGCCTTAGGGCCGTACTGGGCACATAAGCTAAAAAATTTAACTGATGAACAGTTTCATGTTTTATTGATTACACTACTCAATACGAAACATGCTCCTAAAAATAAAAGTGTTTTCTAGACTAACTTTGGGCCGCTGAACACGAAACTGAAAATCAAAAAATTTGTTTAAAAAGAGTTTTTGAAAAATCTTTGAAAAACCAGTTTTTCCCCTATTGTTTCAGATATGAGCACATATCTCGTAAACAAATCATCCGCCTAACACAAGCTGTCCGGCAATCAGAAGATAATACCTTAGCCTTTCCAGCAATATATAGATTGCCCAAATCAGATGAGATTTGGGGAAGTTACTGACGGTGAAAGTTGTAAAAAAGTGAATTTTTCGACCATTTTCAATATCATAAATTTTTGAATGATTTTTTTATGAATAAAATAAATTATCTGCTCTAGTTTTAAAATCTAAGATGAAATATATATTATTTGAGCAAATATGAAGCCTAACATTAATAGAATCGAAAGAAAAATGACAAAGTTATGAAGCAGTGAGTGAACACCAACTTTACATTTATTACACCGTGCGACAAAAAAAAACATTTTTGCCGAGACCCATCCAAATGTTGATATAGACGTAAAACTAGAGGTAATGTTTCTGACCCAAAGTCCTTTTTAAAGGACTTTAAGATTTTAAGGACATATATATTTCAAATATTTTTTTTTGTAATATTTGCCGTTGTGCAATGATGAAGATATGGATATCAAATGAAAGAGGCAAAATCTCTCCTTTTAACTAAATTTCCTATTTTGAACTTTGAATCTAACATAGCTAACACTTCATTAACGGTTTCTTCATCAGTTTCTTCGAAAACATCGAAATCCAAGTTTTCTAAAACTTCCTGTACTTCTTTGTCCCATAAAACCAACAATTTTTATTAAAAATGCCGATTGATATCTATAAAACGGAAACCACATACAAGTGTACCTCAGTGACCAAATGCATTAAATCTTTTCGCTTTGGTGCCTGATGCTGCCTAAAGGCAGTCTGCTTTCCCAAGCCGAAAAAGTTACTGTATATCCTTTTTTTCACTATAAAACACTTGAAATCAATAAATAACATTACAAGGTACTCACTCATAATTTTCTTGTTTTAATATTTTAACGAAAAGTATTTTTAATAATTTTTTTCTTTTCTTTACTTTTCACGAAATAATTATTTCTACTAATTTCCACGAAGTTCAACTTTCAACTGATAATATTGGGAAACATGTGACGTTCACAGCCGTGCTGCATTAAAGAAATGACAACTTAATTTATCTAAAACATGCCCTAAAAATTGCATTAAAAAAATTAATATTTATGTGGACTTTTCTAGGTTTTTGTGGACCGTGCCTTAAGGCCGTATGGGGCAGTAGAGGGTTAATAAACAGCCACTTAACATCGTTGAGAGCAAACGCAACGATATGTCGCTCATCAGAAAGAAGAAGGATGCTTGGGAGAGTATCCGGATGGATATGATGGCATCCTGCAGCAATTGGGACATACCCCGATTGAAGCAGCAGTGGATGCGCATGAAGATGGGTGCCAAAAAAGCTGTGGCACAAGTGAAGAGAGCGACTGTGGCTAGAAGCGACTTGGTTTAGAAGTTTCGATAAAAAATATGGGCAAATCCGAAAAGCGACACGTCAGTTTTTTCTTTAAGTTTTACAAACGGCTTACGAATTCGAAATCAACGATCCCTTATTGCACTAGAACTGATGTCAGAACCAGAAGTGGTGTTTTGTGATTGATCAATCTAATTTAATGTGAAGAAGTTTTTGACGTATTTTGAGTTAAGATTGGTATCGCTCATGGAGAGCATGTGATTTAATTTTGTTATATTTAGAGTTTAAGCAGTTTTTGCAGTACGCACTTAGTTTTAGTTATTCGTGTGCCTTACAGAGTTTTTGTTTTATAGATTTTAAGGACGTTCAATGCGACAAACAGCGTGTCGCATTTTTTTAATATGAAAATATGAATATGAATTCTATTCTATGAATAGCAAATATAAAAACGTTTGAATTATGTTTAGAAATGTGTATTAATAAATGCAGCTCTGTACGCTCGGCCAGAATTCGATAAAGGTACTTCTATGCCATCACTGCTTTCTACGACTGAAATTTGTTCCACAGAGGATAAAATGTCCAGGACTGTAGGATATTTGTTTAAAATATGTTAGGTAGTGTAATGTAATAAAAAAGACCTACATGAAATATTTCGTTCTTTGGCAATGTTAGTAATAGTTCCAATTGAAAAGGTTAAAAACACTGTAAAAGCTGAAGAGTTGAGACCGATAAATACTTTGCCGTGTGATGAGAAGATTCTTGAGACCGTTGTAAAAAAATCAAATTGTGCAATACTTAGAAGGTAATAATATTCTTATACTCGTACAACAACAATCAGGATTTAGAAACAAACACTCATGTGAAACTGCTTTAAATTTGGTTTTAGCTAATTGAAAGGAAGAGCTAAACCATAAGAAATCTACTTTTGCCGTATTCGTTGATCTAAAGAGAGCCTTTGAGACGATTGATCAAGAAATACTTTTAACAAAAAGTTATTTAATATTGGGATCAAAAATGTAGAGCTAGATTGGTGCAAAAGTTTTTTAACAAACCGCAAGCAGCGTGTGGCAATTGGGTCGTCGCACAGTGCTTCGAGAGTGGACAAAAATAAGAAAAAAAATTATCGCGGATTTTGACAAAAGTAGTATCATGTTAAAGGTAATTGTTTAATTAAGCTGGATCTGAAATACTTTCTCAAAAAATTTTCGAGATTAGGAGATGTAGCTTGTCAAAGTCGGATATATTTTTACAAAAATGAAATGAAAAATGAAATTTAGGTGCTTGTATAAAAAAAATTGTAGAAAATGTGTTGTTGTAGATAGGCTACTAGTTTCTTTTAATATGAAAACAACATTGATAGGAGCGAGATCGCTGATAATTTTTTTTTTCTTAAGCATAAATAATTTTTTTTGTACGAATTTTTAAAAATGAATGTTTTTTAACCAATGAAAATTAAAAATAACCAAATTTAGAAAGGCAATTTAAATCGAATGGCGTGAACTGGCGTAAATCCGTTTTATATCATTTTTTAGATGGACTTTCTTCTCTTAAGTCCGTAAAAAAAATTCTGCGTCTTTTTGCGTCTTTGGAAAATATTCAAGTTTTTCCAAACTACTAATGTTGATTTTTTTACAGAAATCGCTTGAGTTAAAATTGCGACCAAAATGTGTAACCAAGTCAATGCCACGAACTATGAATGTTTTTCATAAAAATAGGTTTGGCACGCCTATTTAACCCATTATGAGCCAAATTATCCAATTTTTTCATTATTATGAAATTTTTTTGCTGAAATGTGATTTAACGCTAATATACATATTCTATAAAAAAGGAGGAATGCCTAATTTTGAAGAATAATTTTTATAATAGTCTCGCCGTTATAAATTGAGCTGCATTGCATCTTCACCTGCCTCATCTCCATGTTAAGCTCTACGGATATCAAATAAACAAAAAAAATATCCTTTAAGCAACTTTACCGCCTCTTTCCACCCTTTAACTGTCGAATTTAGAAAAACGCTAAAATATGTATTTTGTTATTGCTTTTTAGTATACCTAATTCTGTTTTTACACTGTCTTTTTTTACACGGTTTTGATTTAACACGGTTTGAAAATAAAAAAATTTTTAATTTTTTTGCAAGATTTTATGCCATTTAGCACGAAAAATTAAAAATTTTTTTATTTTCAAACAGTGTTAAATCAAAACCGTGTAAAAAAAGAACGTGTAAAAACAGAATTAGGTGTATACATATACATAATTTTTAAACAATTCGACCAAAAAACAATGTCCGTCCATATAAGCTTCTCCACCCGCTTTCCGCCCTTTCAAGGTCGACGTTTTTGAAATCTCTTCTTTTTAAGGGTTGACTTTCTAAAATACAACTTTTGACCAAATTTCATCATTATAGCTCCAGCGGTTTGGGTTCGGTGATGATAAAATAATATATAAGCATATATATTCGATTTTTTTTAAACTATAGGTATATATTTTTTTTTGAAACAAACACAAATTTTGAAGTCAACAGCCCAAAATTACTTAGACTGCAAATTTTCAGCGAATTTCACGTACTCCTTCTATTTTTGCCGCAATTTTGTATGGAGTCGAAGCACTGTGCGTCGGTTTCCGGGGAAATTGATGTCAAAATTGGGTTGCCTCAAGGCTCTGTGCTGGCTCCTATTTTGTTTAATATATACATCAACGATATTGTATCTGTGCTTCAATATAGCACGATCAAACTATTTGCTGATGATGCTTTAATTATGATCAGTGGGACTAATATAGATGAAATTCAAGATAAGTTGCAATTGGACTTAGATTCTTTGTATATTTGGCTGTGTACTAACAGATTAAAATTAAACATTGATAAAACTAAATATATGGTAATTTCACGAAATAATAACTTGCAATTGAAAAATATAAAAATTAATAACATCGAAATAGAAAAAGTTAATAAAATAAAATATCTGGGCATTCAGATCGATGAAACATTAAAATTTAACGATCACATTGATTACACTTTGGGAAAAATTGCAAAAAAAATTTGGTTTATGAAACGAACGTGTAAATTTTTAAGGAAAAAATACAAAATCATGGTATATAGATCGATAATCGAACCCCACTCTTTATCTATTGCCCCACAATATTTTTCGTTATGAAAGACTATCAAATTGATAAATTGCAAAAAATGCAAAACAAGGCAATGCGTTTTATCCTTAAAATGAGTTATGATGCATCCGTAGTGAACATGTTACATTTCCCTTAATTGGCTTAGTGTTAGGCAGCAAATATTTTTCCACACCATGAAGTTTATAAATAATCTCAAAAATGGCTTATTACCTGAATACCTAAGCACTAATTTAGTTTTAATCAGCAATACACATAATGTGAATACTCGAAATAAACATAATTTTAAGCTACCATTTTTTAGAACCGAATCTGATAAAAATAGTCTTTTCTATAAAGGCCTTAAGTGTTTTAATGATTTGCCTGAAGAACTTAAAAATGGGGATAAAAATATGTTTAAACGAAATTTTTTTAATTACTGTAAAACTTTAAATATTAGGTAACTGTTGAGTTTGAATATTAGTATTGTTATACAATTAAATATCCTATTTTTTAGAGTTTATGAACTAGGCTTGATGTAGCCGTAAGAAAAAAAAAATAAATAAATGTTATATTTTTAGCTGTATTTAAGTCAACCCTTAATCGTTCAAATATTGACCTGAACTTAGAATTCAGCTGTCCATTTAAACACTAAATTTTGCTTCGTGTCGCGATATGGCTTCTGTTATACCTAAAACGGGAAAGACTTCAAGTAGGAAGAATAATTGGAAAGCATTTCAATTTACCTTTCTTCTTTAGATGTTGAGGGATTTCTGACTGGCGTTATTAATATTGGTGAATTAGGATAGCCTGCATCTCCAACAATCCTGCAATCGACTCCATACAACTGCGGGACAAAATTAGAAGGAGTGGTCCGTTCTTCATAAAATTTGGTATACTAGTTAATCATGGTCTGCTAAATTGAAATATCCATTTTTTTCTTAAACTTTTGTAGTTTGGCAATGCCTGAGACTTGAATTTGCAAATTTCGTCATATTTGGTGAGCTATAGCACCGAGTGTGTTGGCTAGATTTTTAAGATTTTACATTTCATCGGTAACATCAACACTGATAATTCCAAAGAGTAACAGAAATTGTCTCAGGACCCTCTGATTTTGCAATAAAAACGATAATAATAGATGTATGTTTTGCATTTGCGCAGGTTTTTAAATTTTTCATGCTGATTGCATACTTTTAGGGATGAAAAAAATAAATTTTGTCGAAAAATAGGTGTTTAGACCACTTTTCAAATAGAATTATTTTCTGAGATCGGAAGATATCGGAGGATGTAATTACATTATCCGACAAAGAAAGAATGCTTCTTAAAATGAAAAAAAATCCAGGAACATACTTTCACATACTTTTTAGATATTTTCCTCTAAGTTTTGCCAATTTTCAGATTTTTAATTTAGAAAAATATTTTTAATTAAAAGCCTTACACATTTTGAGAAAACATTAAAAGCGAAAATGGCCACATTAGTTCTTAATCTATATTGAAAGTTTTAGCAACTTCTTCGTTACCATGTATTTTAAAATTTTGTTTACTCAATAGACTAAAAAACAGAAAATATGTGTTTAAATTTTTTTGTGAAAAAAGTTTTAACTTTGAGCCGCTTTTGCACACACAATAATTAATTTTTTGCACAGATTTTTTGGGGTTTTCTTAGTTGGAGTTTTATCTTTCAAATGACATCAAAATCGTTAAATTGTGAGACTGTAAATTTTTTGAATTTTGTCTATGGAACGAATCACTGTGCATTGTGTTGAGGTTTGCTGGCTTCCAATCTGGTTCTTAGACTGCAGCTGTCCCAAATTCGGGCATCGTGTATTGAACTACGAGATCGTGCGACGATATCAGGAATTCTACAGTCTGCATCGCAAACAATCTGAAGCATTATGCAATCTTTTTTTTTAAATCTAGCAGAGCAGCATGCACCTTTGAAGAAATACCTGCACATTCAGGGAATAATATCCCTTTCTATTGAGATAATGGCCTGCCATCACTGGTCCAACATATCTTGCTGGACATTTAATGCGCACGTGGGTGCAGTCGCTAGCTCCAATAACTTTTGGAAATCCAGCTATTTGGTAAAATTTATTTTTTACTTCATTTAATTCATTGCTGTTTGGAAATCGAATAAAATGTGGCACCAATAACGCAATTCTTTTGGAGATATCTTTTATTAGTTATCCAACGGTAGTCTGAGATAAACCATGCCGATCTGCTGTAATGCATTGATAAAATTAAATATTTAAGGTACAAACTGGTCAAGGGAACAATTGTATTGGAGCAACTTACCAATATCACTTTGATGAACATTTCTTCCAAGGAATCGCAAAGTGCAGAGGACTTGTATATTTATCGGTACCGGAAGGCCTCTGTTGCTGCTCGGTTCTTGAATGTTCAAAACATCAATTACAAACTGAGCAGCAACTTTATCGAGCCGGTAACGACTACAGAAGTCCTCGTCATCGAATTCGAATGGATCGATGCGGCTTTTGTATACTTTTCGCCGTCTCAGCACAATGTCGTCGTTTATTATATTGAATTCAATATCAATTTGCTCAAAATGAAACATTTTACTTTGATTTGATTCCTTTCCTTTGATTTACTTTTTCGAATTGTATAAAAGTGGCATTTCTGCTCATTTTGACTTATTGCTAACTGGTTTAGCAACAGCTTTTGCTTGTTTCAAAGTTAGAGTATATTTTAAGCGTTAAAGTATGCTCTAACTCGACTATGATTGACTTAGAGCCTACTTTATTTAAAAGTATACTTTATTGATCTTAAAGTGTACTTTATTTCGACTATGACTATGCGCCATAGTCTTCAACATTTACCTAATTTCTACTTCGCATCGTCATAAGAACATTTCATTAGCCTCACACTTCAGAAATATTACTTTTCAGTTCTCTACACCAAACGCCTAAACCTATGCAACGTTTATTGCCTCTTAACTCATGTTGAGCTCATTGAAAAGTTTGCGCACGTTGTGAATTTTGTTTTTTATATGCTCGCTCTGCTTTAGTCGTCATTTTCAGCCACATTTTTTTCTGCCCTCCTTTGCCCAAGATGAAAAAATTGTAAAAAATCAACATATGAAAAAAAGCTTGCAGATTTTTGTAAATACTTCAAGCACCAAATTGGCCTGTCTAGACGGAACACCATCAGCTGCCGGTAATCGGCCGCTGCTACGCACTGCCCAACAGCAAACCGCCACCACGCCAACGAGCATTTTGGCCACTCAGCCAGAAAATATGCTTCGGTTTTTATTTTTTATAGGTTAATGCTTTGCTTTAAGTGGCGCAAATTAAGCGCAACGAATAGCGGAAAATACGCTTTGGTTGCAAAATATGCACAAAACACGAAAACTGCTGGAATCAAACTAAGCTTTGGACTATATTAGAAAAAAAATGCTACATAAATGTGCATTGTTTGGAAAATTATTTTCCAATAATATTATGAAAAAGTGTGAAGGCGTCAAAAAGTAGACTAATGGAAATATTTAACGTTCAACGCCTCTTCGATGGCGCCGCTTTCATTGCAATAAGTTGTTGAACTTTACTATGCTTCAAGTGCGTTCACCAGTCCACTACAGCCACATATAATCAATATATGTGTGTGTGTGTGTGCGTGTGTGTGTGGCGTTAGTCTGTAGCAAAATTGTGCCGCTACCGCCACGTTGTGGTATTTCAAATAAACTTTTGGCACATTATGCTTCGTTTCCTTTTTTTGTATATATTCAGACCTCAACAATGAACGCAAGCGGCAACTTTGCGAGCGAAAAACCGGCAGAAATGCGATTAATGTGGCCGTTGTTGTTGTTGTACTTATCACAAATTGAAATTTTGTTGTGCTGCATGCTTTTGTTGCTACAATTCTTGCTTGATATTTTTTTGTTGTTCTAATTTTTATTTTGGTTTTTTTGTTTTATTTATTGTTGTTATTGTTGCTTTTGCTTTTTGTTGCGCGTGTAAATCCTTATTTTCCATGAGCGAGCACGTACCTAATGAATTTTCGAAAAGTGTAGCATTTGCTATACGAATTCGAGAGAGAAATGGTGCACTTGTAGCATAATTTTAGGTGTTGAAATTTAAGAAATATACGCGCGTGCGTGCTTTGGCGTTTGTTGGCGACTTTTTCCTGATAAATATGCTTGTCAAATGAAATGAAACGATACTAAATAGGCAGAATTAATTTTCCCACGAAAAGCAACAGGCAACAATAGGTTGATGTTCTATGAAAATTGATAGTATACGGTTTGAAGTATACTTTTAGGCATTTGAAATCGTTGGACGAAATGCAAGAAACAAACACGTGTCATTTATTGACAGATTGAGGATGTAACATTAAATATTTGCCGACTTTTGTTTCAAAGGTTTTCATTGCATACTTTTGGGCTACTTAAAAATTTAAACTATTGTAAGGTCTGAGAGAACATTTTTCAAATAATCGATAGATGTACATTTTATGAATTAAATAAAAATGTCAAAATATTGTTACGAAAATCCCAAGTTTCCAAGGTTCGTTTTGGATTGTGCTGGAAAATAAAACAACTTCAATTATTCAGCGCAAACGCAGTCAAAAAAACCAACAATCGCTTTATTTACAAATTTACACTCGTTACTACTTTACACTACTACTATTGCATGTTTTCCCTTTGCTTGCTCAACACAGACTCCACTCCTTGCGCTGCACACTGCTGCTTTTATACCAGTTTTCTTATCACGCCGAAGTTTCTTGCGACTTCCAATTGGAAAACGCTCGACCATTCTCGCACAGCCCATTCCTTCGCGAACCATCCTTGCCATATCGGACTATACCAAGCGAATTATACCAAATTTGCCGTACTTCAAATGCATGCCTAAAAGTATGCTATGCATTCATGCATAGCACAGCAGAAAGTGCTTCATCGTGACAATATACTTTAATACAGACTACTAAATGTTCAGGGTTTTCCAATGTCAATGTCAATGTTGAGAGGATTTTTGAAGACGTCTGTCAAATCTGTGATTTATTATTCACTCCTTGATGCCAAATCACAACGGCAAGTAATAAGATTGGGTGGCAAGTCATATTTTGAATAAACTGGGAGAAAGTCGGAGCTAACGATTGGTAACACTTTGAACAAAATGGGGAAAGAGTTGTAGCTAACGATGAAAAATACTTTTAATAAAGTGGGAAGAAAGTTAAATGATTGGTAACACTTTGAATAAATTAAAATAAAATTAAAAAAAATAAAATAAAATAAAATATAATAAATTAAAATAAAATAAAATAAAATAAAATAAAATAAAATAAAATAAAATAAAATAATAAAATAAAATAATAAAATAAAATAAAATAAAATCAAATCAAATCAAATCAAATCAAATCAAATCAAATCAAATCAAATCAAATCAAATCAAATCAAATCAAATCAAATCAAATCAAATCAAATCAAATCAAATCAAATCAAATCAAATCAAATCAAATCAAATCAAATAAATTAAAATAAAATAAAATAAAAAAAAAAATAAAATAAAATAAAATAAAAAAAAAAAAAATAAAATAAAACAAAATAAAATAAAATAAAATAAAATAAAATAAAATAAAATAAAATAAAATAAAATAAAATAAAATAAAATAAATAAAATAAAATAAAATAAAATTAAATAAATAAAATAAATTAAAATAAAATTAAATAAATAAAATAAATTAAAATAAAATAAAATAAAATAAAATAAAATAAAATAAAATAAAATAAAATAAAACCAAATCAAATCAAATCAAATCAAATAAAATAAAATAAAATAAAATAAAATAAAATAAGATAAAATAAAATAAAATAAAATAAAATAAAATAAAATAAATTAAAATAAAATAAAATAAAATAAAATAAAATAAAATAAAATAAAATAAAATAAAATAAAATAAAATAAAATAAAATAAAATAAAATAAAATAAAATAAAATAAAATACAATACAATAAAATAAAATAAAATGAAATAAAATAAAATAAAATAAAATAAAATAAAATAATAAAATAAAATAAAATAAAATAAAATAAAATAAAATAAAATAAAATAAAATAAAATAAAATAAAATAAAATAAAATAAAATAAAATAAAATAAAATAAAATAAAATAAAATAAAATAGATAAAGTTTTAACTAACGCATAACATTTTTAACGAAATGGGGAAAAATCGGAGCTACCGATTAAACAAACTTTGAATAAAATCCATTATACAAATTTCACTGAGTAAAGTTTCAAAGTTTCAATAAACCTAAATCTTATTTGCAGCCCCAATAGGTAACTTCAGTTAATGATTCAGTTAATCAGTTAATTCAAAAATTAACTAATCTTTGCTAAGCATATTTTGGTGCATGTATTTGGGCGCTAGAGAGCTCCGAAACCTATTACTTGCAATAATTCATTCATCCAACACTTTATATTCAATTTTTTTTTTAATTATTTTGGATGGATAACACTGCACAACAGCATGTCTGTTGCATGGAGTTTTTTACATGAATCTGAATCGTTTTCCACGCTGTTTTCAAAACCATACTTCGTTTTTATGTAACAGCTCTAGTTTTCGCAAAAAATGGGCGTGTCAGTTTTTCGAATTTTCCTCGGCATTTTTCTCGTTTTCGACTGTAATTTCCAAAACAATAATCCTATCGAAATGATTTTTATATCGTTGCATTTACAACATTTCACGCCATCTTTTCTGGCATTAATCAATTTTATGCGTTCTAAATTGGCGTTGTGATAAGGTTTCAAAGTAGGAAAATATTGAATTTCAAGGCGTTTTTACTGATGGCGAAAATTGTACAGATGTTTCATAAATCAAGTTACGAAGTATATGAATATCTTAAGAAGAAACATCAAGCAATACAACACAGCAAAATTATTTGGCGGAATACACATTCGCATCGAAATAATAGCAAAAATGTACCATAATCATTTTCATAATTTTTCATAAATTTTCCTTAAAAAATTAGGGGCCTCAAAATATGCAAAGTTTTTAATTTTTTTGTTTCGAGCAATTCAATATATTTTTGTTTTTTGCTTGTATTTCCGACTATAAATAGAACATATAAAAGAGGATATTTTGAGGCTCCAAATTTTTTAAGGAATAAGTATAAAAAGTGATGAAAATGACTATGGTACATTTTTGGTATTATTTCGATGCGAATGTGCATTCCGCCAAATAATTTGGCTGTGTTGTAATGTTTGACGTGTGGGCTTTCATTATACACCTAACTCGTTAATTGATTTACGAAAATTGCGTATGTTTTGACCATCAAAGAAAACGCCTCAAAAATTTCATATTTTCCGACTTTGAGGTCCAATTACCGCGGCATTTTAAAACTTATAAAAATAAGTTGTATCGGAAAAGAAGCCGTGCGGTGTTGTTAATGCGATACGGTGAAAATCATGTCTATCGGTTTTTTGGTTTAGAAAGAGAGGAAAAGAGATGGAAAAAGTAGAGGAAAAACTGAAAAAATTACACGGTACCTATATCTCATAAACTAGAGCTGCTAGAAAAAATCTGAGGATAGATTAGAAATCAGCGCACCGAAATTAGTAAGAAACAGTAGAAAAACTCCATGCAACAGAAAAAAAGTGTTTTTTTGTTGTGCTGTGTAATCTTTCATACTTTAAGACGCATAATACCTAAAAATGGGAATTTATATTTTGATTTATAATTTTATAACTATTTTCTTTGCTATTTATGACACAAAAAAAATATTAAAAAAAAACAATTAATAAAAAGAACATCTATGTACTAATTCAATACAAATCCTAAATTGAATAAAAATTCGAATCAAATGCACGCGCGATTTTTTTCCAAAAAACGCCTAAAAGCACACAACAAAAATTCTGTGCCATATATTTTAATTGGGTGCACACATTGCCATACCAAGCAAATATTTGCTGAGACACCACTCAGCTATCAAATTAGCTGCGGCAGCAGGCATTCCATCTCTCTTCCTTGACCCCTCCCCCCACCCTTCCTATTCCCCTGCATTCCCTTGCATTAGCAGAAAAATATGAAATATACTGAAACGGCCCATCAAACATGACAATGTCAAATCTGTTATGTCAGTTGCAGTGCTTTAATTTTTGCGCCACAGATTTATTCTCATTTCTTTGACCATTTCTCGCAATGGCTTTTTCAGCTGACTTTTCCTTTTTCTTTGCCAAAATTGCGATTTGCATGCTTTATGCTAACAAACGAGCGCTACATGTTCTGCATACACAATCACTTAGGTGTTTGTGCAGCGTATGAATGCGCAATGGTTAGACAGCCGAAAAGTATGCCACATGAATTAAACTGCCATAAGTTGAAATGTTGATGCTCTCTTCTGCTCTAACACAGCGGTCTGTTGGTCAACAAAACTGCCCACTAAGCAAAACGAGAGCGAACCGTGCATGCAGCGTGAGCAGCGAACCATAGCGCAACAAAGCATACTAATAGGCGCCGCTTGGTACGAGTAGCAGCAGCGAAAGCTCAACGAGAATGGGCTTCATGCGAAGAACGGCCTATGCGGCAACTGATTTTTAAACAACAACAAACCTTATACACAATTACCCAGACAAACAGTGAGCGTTGTGGGCCAAAGTTCAGTGTTCGTCCTGGCAAATGCCTGCATGCTGATGGACAGACGGACAATGACAGTGCCAACTGTGCAACACAAATTCCAACTAAATGCATTTCATATAACTGCACATTGTACGAGTAACAAAATGTGTGTAGGCACAGTTATAATTGGGTCAACTATT
The DNA here is from genome assembly GCA_964056695.1 of Melieria picta. Classification (NCBI taxonomy): domain Eukaryota; kingdom Metazoa; phylum Arthropoda; class Insecta; order Diptera; family Ulidiidae; genus Melieria; species Melieria picta. The sequence goes on along the minus strand of OZ057399.1, from coordinate 52,425,568 downwards.
TACGTATTTAACGTATACAATGTGAAGAAAAAAAAGTTCAAATGCCACGCTAAATGGTTTAGCATGAAGTGCTAAACTCACAATGTGTGCAAAAAACATTTTGGCAAAAAAAGAAAATTCAAATTTTAAATTTCCTGCTGCTCATTTTAATATCCTTAATGATGTGCAAAACCGCACACAAAGACAACAAAAATACTCGAACAAAAATTGCAAAGCAAATGGCAAAAGCGGCCAGGACAAAAAATAATGCAAACTTGGCGCTGGCAGCGTTCAGAGAGTAGGTTTTTATTTTTTTAAATTTTTTGTTGTATGACAAGCACGTACGCATTGCAACAACAACAACAACAACAACTGCAATAAGAACCACAACAAAAACAAACACACACAGCCATAAAACAATGAAAAAAAGACATTCAAGAATATAAAAATAAAGTTCAACGAACATGAAACTGTGGTGAAAAACTTTACGTAATTGTTGTTGGATTGCGGCGCGCTTTCATTGTTGTTGTTGTTATTATGTATACTCGTATTGCCACGCGCACACTAAGCCGCGCACGTTCGCCTACTGCGGTGATTATGCGGGCCGAGCGCGCACGAATTTTCCCTCCTCCTCATGAACGCCTTCACCTGCCGCCCTCGCACTTCACTCCTTCCGCTGATACATTTCCTGTCTCCGGCGGCATTGCAGGCCCCGAGCGCGGTTAGACGCTCAGCGCGCAGCTGGTCAGCACTGCCAAGTTCCCGCTGCCGCACACAAGTATGAAGGCGCCGCACGGCGACTGGCCAAAGTACGTGCACACTTGACTGGCACATAAAAACCGAGATGCCGGTATGTTTTCCTGGTTGTGCCATTGCTGCGGTTTGCCATCTTGCACTTTTCATCATTTCGCCATTTGGCCAGTGCGTTGTGCTTTCTCGCTCTCGCGTCGCGCATCGCTCATTCAGTGCCGTTTTCTTCGTTGTATTTTGTTTTTGTTTGCTTGTGTCTCAGCACGTTGCGTCAAGTTTCTTTTGTCTCTGCGGCCGTGTGGCATTAACGCGTCGTTGTGCCCAGTTGCACGCTCGCGACCCGCCGCGGCGCGCTGCAGCAATTACGTGGCCGGCAACGGTCAGCGCAATGGCATTCAGGTCGCATTTAGGCGCACAGGAAATTGTCTGATTTTAATGGATTTTCCGTTGTTTCGTATTTGCCTGTATTGTGTTTTCCTGTAGAGTCTTAAAATTGTTGAAAAAAAGCATTAAAACGAAACCAACGAACTACCGGCTAAAGCATAGATTTAGACGCTTAATCCTTATTGAGGCAAATTTTAATGGAAATTAATTTCAAATTAATTTTTCGCTCACCTCGGCAAATTAATTGCAAAATTAAAAATAGAATAATACTTCAAATCAGTGTACAACAACAAGATGTTGAAGGTTTTTTTTACGTTGTAGATTTAAATATTTAAACTTTTGAGCTCATGCGAGTATAAGATAATAAAAAACCATATATTGAATTTTCATATTTAATAATGTTTGATAATTTATAATTTTTTTTTAATTTTTTTACTTTATAATTTGAGATAATCCAAAACTAAATGTTGAGTTTTTTATAATGTTTGATTATTTATAATTCACTTTAATTTTTTTACTTTATATTTTGCGTTAATCCAAAATTAAACTTTGAATTTTTCATATTTAATAACAACAACAACATTTTGGATTTTTTACATTGTAGATTGAAACATTTAAAATTGTGAGCACCTATAAGATAATAAAAAACTATATATTGAATTTTCATATTTAATAATGTTTGATATTTTATAATTAAATTGAAATTCGTTTACTTTATATTTGAGATAATCCAAAACTAAATATTGAGTTTTCATGTTTATAATGTTTGATATTTTATTTAATTATTTTGACATAATTTTTAATTTTTAATTTTTGTAATTTAATTTAGTTTATTTCAATTTATTTTAATTTTTTTTTGAATATTTTCTTTCTGCGTTGTTTTTAGTTTTTTATTGTTGTTTGTTGTTACTTTATATTTTGAGATAATCTAAAACTAAATATTAAGTTTTCATGTTTTATAATGTTTGATATTTTATTTAATTTATTTTGACTTAATTTTTAATTTTTTAATTTTTTTAATTTAATTAAACTTATTTCAATTTATTTTAATTGTTTTCTTTTTTTTTGCGTTTTTTTAGTTCTTTATTGTTGTTTTTGAGTTGAATGGTTTAATTTAAATTTTATTTATTTACATAATTTTTTATATTTATATCTAAAATTTTTCTTTTTAATTTTATGTTTCCATTTTTTTATATCAGGTGTACAACTTTGCTTCCGCCGTTTTTTTCCAAAATTAAAAGCTTTATTGCGAAAAAGTGCTTACAGATGTATTATTCAAAGTATTGTCCGTCGCTAGCGACAACTTTCTCCCATCTTTCCGGCAATTTTTCGGATCCCGGCTCGAAAAAAGGAGTCCTCTTTTGACGCTATCCATGAAGCAATCCATTTTTCCAATTCTTCGAAGGATTGAAAATGTTGATCTGCCAGGCCGTGTGCCATCGAACGGAATAGGTGGAAGTCAGAAGGGGCGACATCTGGGGAATACGGCGGGTGGGGCAAGACTTTCCCATTTCAGCGTTTCCAGGTACTTTTTGACCACTTTTGCGACGTGAGGCCGAGCATTGTCGTGTTGGAGGATGACTTTGTCATGTCGCTCTTGATATTGTGGCCGCTTTTCTTTTAGCGCGCGACTAAGGCGCATCAGTTGCGTTCGGTAGCGATCTCCT